>JAHPZR010056134.1:0-40000 GCA_019787425.1 Platygyra sinensis | reverse complement strand
ACTTGTGCGACAGAATGAAACTGTATCGTGCAAGGCCTGGTCCCGAATTTCCCTACATCAAAGGAGGTTCGTACATTAAATAAAGATCAACAATGGTATCCACTAACCACTCTTCAATAGCGTATTTGGTTTGCTAACACTTATCCACTGGCGGAGTGCGTTTTCAATCCTATGAATATCTGAGGCGTCGACATTAGATACAACTGTCTATACCCGGTATATAGTGATTGCTCAATACTAAGGCAGAAAAACCCTTAAGATGTGATGATAAACTATAAAAAACAACGATGGGTATGAATGTGGAAGATTAAAATTAAAGAATAAAGATTAAACTAAAGAATACTTTTCAAGACACTGTACACTGCACACGCAAATGACACACTAGAGAGGAAACTAAAAATCTTTTCTTTACCTTTAAGCTAAGAGTCAACTTCGTGAAGTACTAGACGATATGGCAGCGAAATCTAAAGTAAAACTTAACTATGAGCTGCCGGACGAGGTCGTAGAAGACTACACTTACGAAATGGGGAGACTAAAATTCAAGGTAATTAAGAACAAGTATCTATATAAAAGCATATGTTTTATGGAAGCCGGCCCCAACCAGGCCGGTGGAAGTCATATTTTTAACAGTCTTTGGCCGCGTGTACTTTGAAATCGGAGCTTTATATCTCCGGTTAAGCCTTTCGTCCACACTAATCCGCCACGAAAGCGGAGCTTTTTGAAAACTTTAGTGTTGTTTTCTTAGTGTATTCACATGTTGGAGACTCATGAGGATGACATCACACATTGGTACTTTGGTGATCAAAAAGAAAATCTACTCGACTGGCTGTGTGTTGAGAGAATTCTGGACGAAGATGAACAAGGTACAATTCACATCACCATATAACAATAATTGTTTTTCTATTCAGTAAAGAAACCCAGTCAATCTTATGGCTGTTGGACTTCATGCATTTCAGCCAGGGGCTGAGAATAAGACAAGAATACGTGCTTTAAAGAGCTTTCTGAGGCAAATTGAAATAAACCGTGTTAAGATTTTTTCAAATCAGCCATGCAACTTCACCCTCTGATAATTGACGGTTAATTTAACTTAGGTATCTAAGAATTTCGAAAAACCAATTGATTTTCTTTTTCAGAATGCCTTAGTGCTTCAACAAAAATGCCCGAGGATTACTACGCCTTTATGCAAGAAAACAACTCAACTAAAGCAGAGGACAAACCGACCATTCCACTGAGAGAAGATAGACACTGGGAATTATAGAAACAAAGTATAAAATAATGAAATCAAAACAACACTACTGTCAGGCAGGACTACTGATTTAAGTAAATAGACCTTTATCACACCGGCGGCGGGCATTTTGAGTCCCAGGAGAACAAAAAACTTTGTTTTTCCCCGTCCAGCCTCGCACTGAATGAGAGGTTAGACGGGCAAAATGTTTTTGTTTCAGCATTGCGTGATAAAGGTCTATTGAAAGAAAGTTTTAATAACATCCAAACTGAACGTTGGTTATATTTAATACAAGAAGTGATCAAAAAAGACATGAATAACTAATGCACTCTTAAGACATTGCGGAATTAATCGAAAGATTTAGGCCATTACAAATTTCAAAATGCACTCTACATGAAGTGTTAAAATCAAGTGAACAAAGAGGTTAAAAAAAGATATATGAATAGATGATACGTATTTTAAACATGTTAAAGGGGAACTGATCAGAAAGTGATATGTTTTGTATTCGTGTTTTAAAAGATATATAAAATACGTTCGAGATTAT
This sequence comes from Platygyra sinensis, assembly GCA_019787425.1. Lineage (NCBI taxonomy): Eukaryota > Metazoa > Cnidaria > Anthozoa > Scleractinia > Merulinidae > Platygyra > Platygyra sinensis. Next base: position 38,231 of record JAHPZR010056134.1, on the reverse strand, counting down.
GCTTTTTTGTCACCAAATAAAAAGGAATGAAAAATGAAATATCATGCAGAAGTCTCACACATTTAAATTTGTGAGTTCAAGGCAAAAAAAGATAACAATTCACCTAATTAGTATTACTGCAAATGCTAAGAATAGACTTGTAAAGGTACCTTTAAGAACCTTGCGTGTGTCTAAACAAATTCCCAACATTTTTGTAAATCATGTCGGAAATATAGCTTACATAGGCCACCTGAAGGAAACCGGATTTGTTTGTGGCAACACATGAATACCACGGTAAGGATTTTTTAAAACCGCCCTGCCATGGCACAGACTGAAATTAAAATAAATATCTGATTGATCAGTTGAAAGAGCTTTACTGTGTATCTACGGCGAGAATGATTAGAAGCTGAACAAACGTTCAAACGGCTAGAAAATAAGACTTTGCCGGAGAAGTTTGGTGAGGCGTTCACTTTTATCTTTTAAAACTACTTTTATTTCTATTTAACGCAAACAAAACAAAGTAATGTAGGGATGGGTTGGATAGTATCGTTACCAGGCCGAGTGCAGAGGTTGAAATGTTATATGGTGAGACAGTCAACAGATGGTGTGATGCTATTCCAAAGTAACACTCAATGCTAGTTTTTCCCACTTTTTTACCATTACATTTAATTTTGGCGTTTTTTCTCTACTGGATATCCCTGCAAACTTGCCAATAAGAAAAACCGGAAATTGTGAGATGAACACAAGAAAAAGAAACCTTTTCTTTTTTTTCTTGTACTTCCGCTTAAGCTCATGACGCTTGTTTCACTACTGGGAACTGGCGCGAAACAAGCATAAGCATAAGCACAAGAATTCAACCAATCAGTATCACACTGTTACAGATCACACTGTTACAGATTAAAATAAAATACAGAATTCGTGGAATTGTACTCTGGCTGTATTCATGTCTTGCCCGGGGGGTCCGTCGAAGAACTATCACCAACAGCAGCACCACGATCCTGTCTTGTGGGCGTGGCTTGAAAACATTTTTCTTCCCTTAAAGCACGGTACCAATTCTAACACCCTTGAACCAACTGATTTTTTTCCGGCTCAATACTCCTAAGAGACACCCCCGTCATTTTTATATTCTCTACTTGCACAAATCCCATAATACACCTCTTTCCCCCCCCCCCCCCCACCCAAAAAAAAATTGCATAACCTGAAACATGGAGATGTTCCAAGAGAAATTTAAAACACTGCTCATGCAATTTTTTTTTTGGGGGGGAGGGGGGGGGGTTAAAGTGGTGGGATATGTGCAAGTAGAGGATAGGAGTCTTTGTGACGAACTATGAACTATGCTTGCCCGCTTTATTGTCAGTTATTGTCAGTATATTGTCAAGTGTGTTGTATTAGTCATAAGTTATTAGTAATGTAAAGTCAACATATGTGCTGCCGGTGATCAGTATTCTGGCGTCGTAGAACTGGGATATATAGTCACTTGCAAGATGCTCTGTTATTAAATACTGTTTATCAAGAAACATCTCGTTGCAGTCCCCACCCCAGGAAGTTCTCTACTGTATGATTGATAACGCTAAAATCCAAAGCCCCGTACCTGGTTTCCTCACTAGAAGACCGGAGAATTATTTATAATTTATCGAATGAGTGAGAATCACTAGCGTATACTTCCTTAAGTACGGTCAATTTCTTTAGGATTAATGGTTAGGGAAAATACCAACAAACCCTGCAATTAATTAACAAAATGGAAATATAGTCCATATGCATATGATAAAAGACCGACGCGAACTCTGTAAAATATACGACACTTTTATTTAAAAGCATTTTTAAAATCAGTTTAAGAACATGCTTCTTAGTGTCTAGTTAAAAGCGATTGTCTTATTGTTTAGTTCTTCTACTCAGAATGAACTCTAATCGAGGAAATCTCATGGCCATGCTCCTGTCTTCACTTATAGCTCTGACACATACCAATTGGATTGAAGTATAAAAATAAACCCAAAAAACTACAATGAACAAACAAAGCAGGAAAATTGCTTAAGACGCCTTCAGTTCTGCAGGTCTTCGTAAAGCGGTATGAACTGGCGTGCGGACTTCTCCTTTTTCTTCTGCCACGCCATGTAACCCATTCCCACAACACACGCGCCAATGAAAACAGACAGGACAGCAACGACAGAAAAGTTCATTCCTGCAAAATGAAAATCACAACCAAATAAATCTAATTAGCCATCCTAACGGCCCGTAAAGAAAAATAAAAACAAAGTAAAGAAAGTTGCCAAAGTAAAGTGAAAGAAAAACAATGAAAGAGTCGTATTTTATTTTGATTTTCCATTTGATTGCTTGAATAGGTGGCGCAAATTAACTTAATTGGTGCTAACAAAGCAAAAAGAGAGCTATTTGATATTTTGAATGTCTTCGAGAGACTCCTTTGAAAACGTTGTCTGGAGCTTAGTGCATTATTAAAAAACACCGTCTCTACGTTGGTTCTTACCCTTGCTTGCCACGCGCGTGCTCTGATCGGCTTCATCCGCTTCCGCCTCCCTCTTCTCGCGGTTCAGTGTGAATGGACCTTGAGCAAGAGCATAAATATTATCCGGACTTTCAGGAAGCGGCTTTGCGCTTCGTCGCCTCCGCGACACGCAGCCTTGCGCGCATCTAGAGTTAGGATCAGAGGCATTGCAGATCATGACCTTGCAGTGGAAAAATACATAAGGATGCTTGTTGACATATTGGAAGGCTTCCAGGCTAAACCGCTGACATTGTTCACTAGGGCTGGGATGGAACTTCAGTGTGTCATCCTCGTCCACTGAGCATCTATGGGAAGAAAATTTCACCGTGATGTGCTACCACTATGAAAACTTAATTTGCTTTGGTGATTATACCCTGGGGATCATGAAAATGACAGAAAAAAGAATTTTTACACGTGTTCCACTCCTTCACTCTACGGGAGGCCGCGAAGAGGCGAAGAGGTTGCCCACGTTCTTAGTTAAAATTTTCTTCCATATAGTAGTGCATACGCGCTTTTGATCATATTTGCATGGAAAAGGCGCGTTATAAATTTTTAATTATTATTATTATTATTATTATTATTATTATTATTATTAGTATTATTATTATCATCAATAAGCAGTACTACATGGAAGTATTAAATGATGAAAGAAAGCTAGAGGTCCACGAGGAACATCTTTGAGAACCAAAGAGCCGACAAACAGAAATATAACCTGGGCAGGCTATCATACACCATGGACATAGTTATCAAATAATTTTCTACGAGGCTGTAGACGAGAGAGATATTCTCTAGATCTTTTTGGGATATTAATCTCAAAAGGGAAAATATGATGAAGAAATAGCTCACTTAAGAGTTACCGGGTCATTATATTACAGTTGTGCGCTGAGTTACCCGGTCTATAAATGCGAGTGAGGCCGGAGATGACCTTGCTTTGACACCAGCCTTTGCGTTTCTCATTTAAATGCCAACTGGTTAGCATTATGGCATTATCATCATTTATACCAAAAATGCAGGGAACTCTGTGTCAAACAAGGTCACCACCAGCTTCGCTGTCATTCAAAGGCCAGGTCATTGAGTATACAACTATGAAATGGCATTTAGTGTGGAAAATGTTAAATTCTGATTTCACCTCTGAATTGTTAAAGTTTGGGGAACAAGCAGGCATAGTACTAACATCGCAACATTTCATGATTTTCGTTTCTCACTGGAAATCGGGGTCAATGGAGGAAATCTGTGAAATGAGAGACTGGGACAGACTTTTCCATCTGACACTTACCCGTCACGTATGACGTCATATCTGGGTTGTGAGTCCCTGTCTTGGGAAGGAGTGGCATAGCAGTCCAAGGCCAGAATTGACAACCTGTCGTCCTCAGTATCAACGCACGCCGCAAGGTATATTCGGTCTCGGATGTAAAACTGAATGGGGTAATCATCTTGAGTGAAAGGCGAGATATAACTGCGGAAATAGAAGATTCATCACTTATTACACTTGAATATCAATCATGTGCATTAGAGAAAGAACTTATTTCTCTGGCTGACAAAGCAAGCAAAGATAATTTCATACCGTACAATAATACATTGATTGCATTATTATTTAGTATTAATTTTATTTCCGGTCCAAGCATACACATTGGCATGCTAACCTGGTGTGATGCAAATGCTATTGTCAAATCTCTGGACAAAACTGCATTATCACTTTAAGTAGGTTTATTTCGAGAAATCGGAAAAAAAACAGTTGAGTATCTCATGAGCGGAAGTAGATAATATGGTGAAGGTGCATTAGTTCATGTTAAGGTTTGACTTACTTAGGATTTTTGAACACGTCCAGGGTAATAGTGAACTCTCCAAAACCTTTAGATGACAGAATAACCTTCTTGCTTATCGGCTTGATTCCAATTGAAGACACCACGCCCCATTTAGAGTAGAAACAGTGGAACGGGATCATAGCCTCGCGCACACGGGTCACAATTTGATTTTCCCGGAGTGGAATTTCTGACACCATGTTACTGTAAATAGCGTAGTCGCTATTGTGCTTGAGAACTGTGCCGCACTCGAGGGTGCTTGTGGTGAGAAAGAAGTGAGTTTCGTTTTCAGTGGCCGTACAGTCTTCATCGATTAGCCTCAAGTGATCAACGTCAAAACCCCTGAGGAGGGACTTGGGCAGAGTAATGGTCATTTCATCCTGGCCACAGTCAAGATCCACTCCCTCGGCTGTTGAAAACATACAAAGCAGACAGTCAAAAAATTACTGACCTGATGACTAAGACAGAAACGCAACCACCAAATTGAACTTACCAGCGATTTTACTGAATTCAGAATAAAGCGTATTTGAGCGAAAAGGTGCTATAAATCCCTTGATGGACTACTAAATTCTCAGAACGAACTCGTATAGCAATATATTGTAATAAATAATGATATTTTCTTTTTTGAGCCTGTTATATATTAGCGCTATTTACCAATACAGTGGAGTTCGTCTGGTGCGACGCTATACTCTGGATCAGAGCATATGCAGTAATAACTTCCGATAGTATTGACACACACGTCTTGACATCCACCGTAGCTGTGCTCACACTCATCCACATCTGCGTAAAGAAAGTGATTATTTTTTTACTGCTTGACGGTGCAACCCAAGAATTCAGTGTATTGATCAATTTTGACTGTAGGCTTAATTTGCATGAAGCAATTGGTGTAGTAGATCTGTGATCGCTAGTCGTAAGGCTATCACTTACAACAAAGTTCTAAGAAGATTTACACAACTTGCGCGTAAGCAAAAAACAATTAAGGAACTGCAACACTGCAACAACAAGAACAAAAAGCATAAAAGAACAAAACAAAACAAATAAGCGCAAAACAATATCAACCTTAAGTTTTTTCGGGGTGTTTTTAATGGAGCTTTATCTGAGGCAAATGGCGTCGACATGAAAATTTACTGGAAGATCAGTATCAGGTAAATCTTTTCGGATCAAGGGATTGGTGGATTAGCAGTCAAAAACATAAAATCCAAGGTCAATGCATGTTCCTCCATTGTGGCAAGGATTGCTTGAACATGGATTTAGCACTTTGTGTTTGATATCAAAACAACAAAATGGAATTAGTATCTGTCAAGATGTTAAACTTGCATCACTCATTACTTTACTAGCTAGGACCAAGGAACAATGTAAAAGATGAGAGAAGGTTTTATCTATTCCTTTTCCAAAGGAAAAAAAAGACCCTGATTCAGTTTTTAGGGTGCACAGTTTATAAAGCGTGCCTCCGAATATTAAGGAAAAAAAGAAAAACGTCAGATAAAATCAAGAGGCAGTGAATGAATTTTTGGTACCTTCCTCACACGTGTCTCCTCCAAATCCCGTGGGACATTGACATTCAAAGCTGTTGCCTCCCAGGTTGGTGCATGTGCCTCCATTGCGGCAAGGATCAGAATCACAAGGGTCAGGAGCTATTGGATTTAGAAGGAAAATTAAAAGAACTTTAGCAAATGCTTCTCTAAATGCTTGCCTTAGACTCTCATTCGGCAGCTCTGGGTAGGACTGCTGGTGTTGCAAAAAAAAAGAATCCTTGGTTAAATGTGGTGTGTTTTGTGTTCTGGTTGTAAGCACCAGGCTTATGCTGTGATGCATCTTGTTGTCTTTGTCTCCCTCTCCGTCTCCCTGTGACCATGTTCTATTTGGGCAAATGAGTAGCACTGAGGGATTGAAACCCTGATGCCTGATTTAGGATTCGCGAATCTGATGGTACAAGACCCAAAGCTAAAGTGTAGAATTCCTTTGAATTTTTTTCTTTATCAAATTTTTGCTTTCTTTACAGCCAAGCAGTCATACTACCCTTTGACCGCGCATGTCACTGATGAGTTACAGTACCTCCAATGCACTTGTATTTGACCTGCAGATATTTGAATGTTCCGACACATGGATCCCCAAATACCGAGTTACTTGCAAACAGGGTGCAGCTGCCTTGGTCGTCGCAATTGCCCTGCACAACAGAAAGTGAACTCGCAGCATTACAGTTAGTGGTGCGAATACTTGGATTGGGACATGTATGACCGTCATGTCTGCCGTATGACGCTTCCAGCACGATGATTGTCGCTCCACCTTCACAGCTGATGCTTCTTCTTTCGTGCTCGCAAATGGTAACGGATATAACATTCTCTAAATGGAACAATAAATTAATAAAATTACCAATATTATCAATGATTTGAAAATGTATTGTCGAATTATTTGGGAGGGGGGGGGGGTGAGTCTTTCGCGATATTTAGAACAATTAAAGGGAAAGTAACTGTTACTAGTCGAAGCTGGATCTAAAAAATTAGAATAAGACAATAGCATGCTCTCCATGCCAAATTGAAACCACATGTGACATTCTAATCTCTGATGAGTATTAATTATGCACTTGTATACTCCTATCTAATTTATGGTTGGGTACTGTGGGGTGATAATTACGAAGCTCTATTATCACAACTACTGAGACTACAAAATAAAGTCGCTAGAATTATCAACAATGTACCACTTTGTGATCATATTACTGCCCATAATGTAAACCTTGATTTCATTAAGCTTCCTGACATTGTTTAATTATATACCGGCCAACTATGTTATGATGACCTAATTGATAAAAACTCATTGAATGTCATCATGTCTCTAATATCTGTGCAACATAATTACCCTACTCGAAGTGTGTCCTCATATCACCTGAATCCAAAATACCTTATAACAGATGAGAACATTTTGCCCAACTATGATTGGATGCTATTTTTGAAATGACATTCCTTTATCTAGACCTAATAAGCCAACTCGAAAACTGCCGATTTAAATGATCAGTTCACCAGTTTTATTTTGCGAAGTATTAGTAAGTTCAAGATCAGATATTTATTTTATACTCGGTGTTTTCTCTTTCCTCTCATATACTAGTTTTCGTTTTTCCTCAGTGAAATAAATGTATTTACTTAAAGGGCACTTTCCACTTTCCACTTTCCACTTAATAATAATAATAATAACAATAACGTGTTCATGTCGTCAAGTAGAGAGATAAAAATACAAATATAAGTCTATGAAACTTCCTTTTTTTGTCTTGTACAGTTGTTTCGATCAGAGGTGTTTGTGGCGACTGAATGCGAAATGGTATTTGCCGAATCACATGATACTCACGCATCCTGAACGCATGATGATAATGATGACAATAATAATAATAATAATAATAATAATGATAATGATAATGATAATGATAATGATAATGATAATGATAATGATAATGATAATGATAATGATAATGATAATGATAATGATAATGATAATGATAATGATAATGATAATGATAATGATAATGATAATGATAATGATAATGATAATGATAATGATAATGATAATGATAATGATAATGATAATGATAATGATAATGATAATGATAATGATAATGATAATGATAATGATAATGATAATGATAATGATAATGATAATGATAATGATAATAATAATAATAATAATTTAGCAGCAATGGCTCCAGTTGAGGCCCCAAATGATGCTTAGCCGTTTGCAAGATGTTACTGATAAGGGTTCCAGTAAATATTGCATGCTTTGTTGTGTGCTTTGGAGCTTTATCTGAGGCAAATGGCGTCGACATGAAAATTTACTGGAAGATCAGTATCAGGTAAATCTTTTCGGATCAAGGGATTGGTGGATTAGCAGTCACGTGGCTTATCAACTAAAATTCAGAAGCATTAGGTGGTCTTAAAACACCATTTCTTCAGCAGTTTTTATAAGGTAGTTCTTAAAATCTGTCTGTAACATTTATACAACTGGATGGCGAGAGGTATTGTGAGGATAAAGTGGAGTCTAGTAGCCACAGCGTCAATCAGTACATTGTTGAAACAAATACGCTTTTTACCTTGCAATTGCTGGCAGCGTGGTCCAGTGTAGCCCTCAGCACACTTGCATTCAAAGACATAAAATCCAAGGTCAATGCATGTTCCTCCATTGAGGCAAGGATTGCTTGAACATGGATTTAGCGCTTGGTGTTTGATATCAAAACAACAAAAATGGAATTAGTATCTGTCAAGATGTTAAACTTGCATCACTCATTACTTTACTAGCTAGGACCAAGGAACAATGTAAAAGATGAGAGAAGGTTTTATCTATTCCTTTTCCAAAGGAAAAAAAAGACCCTGATTCAGTTTTTAGGGTGCACAGTTTATAAAGCGTGCCTCCGAATATAAGGAAAAAAAGAAAAACGTCAGATAAAATCAAGAGGCAGTGAATGAATTTTTGGTACCTTCTTCACACGTGTCTCCTCCAAATCCCGTGGGACATTGACATTCAAAGCTGTTGCCTCCCAGGCTGGTGCATGTGCCTCCATTGCGGCAAGGATCAGAATCACAAGGGTCAGGAGCTATTGGATTTAGAAGGAAAATTAAAAGAACTTTAGCAAATGCTTCTCTAAATGCTTGCCTTAGACTCTCATTCGGCAGCTCTGGGTAGGACTGTTGGTGTTGCAAAAAAAAAGAATCCTTGTTTAAATGTGGTGTGTTTTGTGTTCTGGTTGTAAGCACCAGGCTTATGCTGTGATGCATCTTGTTGTCTTTGTCTCCCTCTCCGTCTCCCTGTGACCATGTTCTATTTGGGCAAATGAGTAGCACTGAGGGATTGAAACCCTGACGCCTGATTTAGAATTCGCGAATCTGATGGTACAAGACCCAAAGCTAAAGTGTAGAATTCCTTTGAATTTTTTTCTTTATCAAATTTTTGCTTTCTTTACAGCCAAGCAGTCATACTACCCTTTGACCGCGCATGTCACTGATGAGTTACAGTACCTCCAATGCACTTGTATTTGACCTGCAGATATTTGAATGTTCCGACACATGGATCCCCAAATACCGAGTTACTTGCAAACAGGGTGCAGCTGCCTTGGTCGTCGCAATTGCCCTGCACAACAGAAAGTGAACTCGCAGCATTACAGTTAGTGGTGCGAATACTTGGATTGGGACATGTATGACCGTCATGTCTGCCGTATGACGCTTCCAGCACGATGATTGTCGCTCCACCTTCACAGCTGATGCTTCTTCTTTCGTGCTCGCAAATGGTAACGGATATAACATTCTCTAAATGGAACAATAAATTAATAAAATTACCAATATTATCAATGATTTGAAAATGTATTGTCGAATTATTTGGGAGGGGGGGGGGGTGAGTCTTTCGCGATATTTAGAACAATTAAAGGGAAAGTAACTGTTACTAGTCGAAGCTGGATCTAAAAAATTAGAATAAGACAATAGCATGCTATTAATTATGCACTTATATAATACTCCTATCTAATTTATGGTTGGGTACTGTGGGGTAATAATTACGAAGCTCTATTATCACAACTACTGAGACTACAAAATAAAGTTGCTAGAATTATCAACAATGTACCACTTTGTGATCATATTACTGCCCATAATGTAAATCTTGATTTCATTAAGCTTCCTGACATTGTTTAATTATATACCGGCCAACTATGTTATGATGACCTAATTGATAAAAACTCTTTGAATGTCATCATGTCTCTAATATCTGAGCAACATAATTAGCCTACCCGAAGTGTGTCCTCATATCACATGAATCCAAAATACTTTATAATAGATAGAACATTTTGCCCAACTATGATTGGATGCTATTTTTGAAATGACATTCCTTTATCTAGACCTAATAAGCCAACTCGAAAACTGCCGATTTAAATGATCAGTTCACCAGTTTTATTTTGCGAAGTATTAGTAATTTCAAGATCAGATATTTATTTTATACTGTGTGTTTTCTCTTTCCTCTCATATACTAGTTTTCGTTCTTCCTCAGTGAAACAAATGTATTTACTTAAAGGGCACTTTCCACTTTAACAATAACGTGTTCATGTCGTCAAGTAGAGAGATAAAAATACAAATATAAGTCTATGAAACTTCCTTTTTTTGTCTTGTACAGTTGTTTCGATCAGAGGTGTTTGTGGCGACTGAATGCGAAATGGTATTTGCCGAATCACATGATACTCACGCATCCTGAACGCATGATGATAATGATGACAGTAATAATAATTAATAATAATAATAATAATAATAATAATAATAATAGTAATATTAATAACAATAATTTAGCAGCAATGGCTCCAGTTGAGGCCCCAAATAATGCTTAGCCTTTTTCAAGATGTTACTGATAAGGGTTTCAGTAAATATTGCATGCTTTGTTGTGTCGATAGTCGATTTACTTACCGTCCTCACTTTTTGCCATCAAGGCATCTTCTTGGTCTGTATTACCTATATAAAGAAATAAAAAAAAACAAAGCGAAAAACCAGCCTAATTTACTTTATACAGTTGAGCACACCAGTTCTTCTTACGGCAGGTCACTACAAGGTGATTATATTATGTATAGATATAGGCGAATTCAGGTTATGTCAGTTGTATATTAATTATTTGGTGCATACTATTATGGTGCACCGAGGACAAAGTAAGCCATCTTGAAGTTTTTTTTTATGTTTTATTTTTTGTTGATATTTGCCAAATAAATTTATTCTAACTATTTAGTGCTATAAACAGAAAAGGAACAAGGCAAACGTTAGTCTGAATGAGCACAGTAAACTTGGCGTTGGTTACACGAATCAAACCTAGGATTTTGTTTAAAAATAGAAGAACCGTAGCCAGGGTAAGACATGATAAAAATTTAAAAACGTTCACTGGCTAAATACAATTAAAAACTTCAAGCTTTCGGCTGTCAGGCCACAGCCTTCAATGGATAAAAAAATGGAAGAAATGACAACTACAATAAATACAAAAATAGGTGAGACTATAAAAGGAATATATTAAAATGGGAGAAAAAAAATGTGTTTAAGTGTCAATAAGCTAATTGTTCTTTTTCAAAAGAATAGAGTATTGACTAGGGAGCGGCCTTGAATTGTTGTCTGCATGACTTGTCGAAGCGGTGTGCCATGATTCTAGTGTCTTGCGGATACGAGAAGAACCTTTGTCAATCACTTGGGAATTTTTAAAGTCAATAGAGTGATTTGAAGACCAAGCGTGTTTCGCGATGTTGGAACCTCTTGCGAAAGACTTCACATTCCTCATGTGCTCTTTTTTCCTAGTTTCAAAGCATCTGCCAGTCTCGCCTACATAGTTCCATGGGCAGTCAGCACAAGGTATTTTGTAAACCACGTTTGGTTGAAGATCAATTGGAGGTCGGGACTTAGGAGAGGGAAACTCCTGTTGTAATGTCTTGAATGGCTTACTGACAACTCGAACATCATGTTTTTTAAGAAGTCTTGTTAGAGGCTGAGAAATTCCATTAATATAAGGGAGGACTGCATAATTAGAGAATTCGGAGGGTGTGGCCCATTTGAAAAACATGCAAACAAGTTCCTCAGGTGTTGGGATGGCGTTTGTACGCTGAGTGGAAGATTTCTTCTTTAAAATGTTAGAGATGACGTTTTGGGGGTAATTGTTAAGCCGTAGAGCGTCGGTGACATGAGTAAGTTCAGTCTCATTTTAAAGAAGAAATCTTCACTCACGTCAAACGCCATCCAACACTATTGACTTTAAAAATTCCCAAGTGATTGACAAAGGTTCTTCTCGTATCCGCAAGACACTAGAATCATGGCACACCGCTTCGACAAGTCATGCAGACAACAATTCAAGGCCGCTCCCTAATCAATACTCTATTCTTTTGAAAAAGAACAATTAGTTTATTGACACTTAAACACATATTTTTTTCTCCCATTTTAATATATTCTTTTTATAGTCTCACCTATTTTTGTATTTATTGTAGTTGTCATTTCTTCCATTTTTTATCCATTGAAGGCTGTAGCCTGACAGCCGAAAGCTTGAAGTTTTTAATTGTATTTAGCCAGTGAACGTTTTTAAACTAGGATTTTGTACTTGAAAATTGAAGAAAAACACACGATCTCCCCCAACAATGGCATGAATTGATGTACATACGAGAACTTTTCATGCCCGCAAAAAACTCCTAAAATAACCAAAATGTTATACATAACCATTTTAACTTGTATATACGGAAGGCCACCAGTTGCCTAGTCCCCGAATTGAGATTCTTTTCCCTCTTTCAGAAATAAATTTATTATTATTAAACCGTGACGGTCTAAAAAGAAAGAAAAAAAGCTGCAGTATTTTTTGTTTTCAAAATTATGTACTTTGGCGAGAACCTCTCCAGAAATATTTGTATCTCTAACATGTATGCATGTTTTGGTTAAATCCAGTCATTGGTGAATCAGTTTAACATCAATAGTGTCTAACTTTTCCTTTTTTTTTTTCTATTCCTGAGTGAACCTTTCTCCAGGCCTTAACCGCGAAAGCTTTTCCCTGGTATGGGACGAACGTAAGAGGCCTGGTACCTTGCGTGAGAAAGAGACAAAAGCTCGGATTTGTTCAGTGAAAAGCCAAAATTAACCTGATAATGTGGGTTAACCACATGCAATACAGGTGAAATACGAACTATCGAAGAAACTGGCCTTTCGTTGAAACTTTTTGTGATCGATCTTTGATTGCATAAAAGTAGTGAAAGTGTTCTGAAAATGGAAGCGGACGTGAATCATTTCTACTTAAGTAACTAAGTTGCCATGGCAAGACAGTTTGCGGTTTTCGAAATGGAAAAGTTAAAAACCTGACCTTTTAAATGAATTGTTAAAAACAGGAAAAAATTCCTTTGATGATAAGTATCTTAGATTCCTCGATCGTCATAACAAACTGACCAGTCTTTATGTTTCTTTTGTTTGAGAAAAAAAGGAACAAGTTCTGTAATTTTCCAACACGCAAATCCACTTACGTATTTTTTAAATACAAGCGGACGTTAGAAGCGTCACTTGCGTCAAAGGGAATTTAACTTAGTTTTGACTCACTGATTAAGTTTAATTTCTGAATATTTCTAAGCAATTTATTTAACAATTTTGCTATCGTGTAACTGGAAAAGTACTAGAGAGCACACCACAACAATAACTGCAACGAGAACAACGCCAAACACAAAGCGGCTTAATACAGTAGAACAGTGTCTGTGCACGAGCGCTATAAATTTTGTACATTTCTTTGCCACCTTCTGCACAGCAGGAACATGAAGTGACTAAGTTCCGCTTATTTTGGAGAACGCAACGACGACGGCTAATTTTGTGTATTTTTATTTGAAATTGAACGCTGGAGCAAGTTTTTTGACCAACAGACGTACTGAATAGATCTAGACAATTGTGAAATTCGAAGTTAAAATAAAAATTCATTTTTTACAAGGCGTTGTCCTCGGGGTCTTCATTGCTTAAACTTTGCACTGATAATAAACCATGAACAAGAATACAATATACAAATACACTCGGTGCGGTTATTTTTATCATTTTATAATATTCCTGTTTGTCCATCGATCTTAATTGCTTTTAGCCGAATTAGTCATTCACTTGTTTTAAGCTTGGAAATCCGGGATGTTATATGATTATAATCAAGATTAATTGTTTGGATCAATATAAGTATCTGGACAACTGCGTACCTACCCCTCCCCTAACCCAACAGTAACACTAACTTATTAACTTATTATAACATGTTGGGTTAGGGGAGGGGTAGGTGCGCGGTAGCCCAGATACTGATATTGATCCAATAGCTTTATGGGTTTTGTTTTTGTAGGTAGAGTTACTCAATGGTTTTTACGATTATTTTACTTTTGAACTGATTCATTTACTGCGTGAGTCTGAGAAGGTTAACATCTAGAAAGTATATTTTCACGTTTTTGTTAACAAAGAAAAAAAAAGATTAAAGATACAACTTTATTTAACTACGCTGGCCACACACAACAAAAGCTGGTTTCCAGGTGGGGCGTAGGTAAAGAAAGACACAGCTTAAGGTCATTCCACTGAAATAGATGCTAAACTGAGATTTTTCTCAAACTTTGCCAATTGATTGTTTATATTATAGGAACTTAAATTTGGAAATAAAAATGAGGGGTCCCCATGTTCGTTTAGGAGCAACAGCACCTCGTTTATACCATATAAATCCTTATAAAAGCACTACGATTGCTTGCTAAATTCACGTTTCTGACGATTGTTTTTTTCTCAAAACTGAGAATTGGCCCATATTTATTTTACATAGAGAAATTTACTACTCAATTCAAAACGACAGAAAAAAATGATAGGTCACCGTAGTCGTTTTCGAGAAAATGACGATTTACCTCTTCGGCGAGGTCCAGTCGTAAAGAAAAAGCCGCCATTTTCTAATGCGCGCGCGCTAATCACGCGTAAAACTATGCGCAGTAGGGATGCGCAATGCAATACTGGGGAATGACCTTAAGACACAGCGTTTATCACCCAGTTTCCTTACTTATTAAATTTTAGGGAAATCAATAATGAAATTAATTTTGTCATTTAAAACTAGAAGGTTGTTTTAACCTATATTCAGGCTTTGCTGGAAATATCGATTCAATATATCTTTTGTTTCCTGTGGCGGAAAAAATATCTTCTTTACCGCATACACGAATGGATCGATAGCTAATTGAATATGTACACATTCAGTGCTTAAACTGTGAAGTATTTAGGATAGTAATTGCCTTTAATGATAGTTGTATACTTTCGATGAGTATTGAAGAATTTGATGGTGATGTAAGGAGAATTTACAACATGGCCCTTCCCATACTCGAGATGTTGACGTTATATTCGCATATTGATCGACCACGCAAAGTTGTTCTTTCACTGGAAACAGACAAACAAACGGAACACTCGACGCTGTTCGCCTTGCCTTGGAATAACTAACAAATCAATGCGTACCTTGCTACGAGGAAAACAAGACTTCATTTCTTTCAAATTTCTCACTTCTCAATCTCAGATTTTTAGCACAAGCAACGCAGATCCTTTTAAGCTCTTGAATGGGCACTATTGTCTGGCATCATTGGAATCTGCACCAATCGATTGAGGCCCCAAAACTCGATTTGAAGCCCAGCGCTTGGACAAGTTTTAAGAAAATCGATTTCTGACCAAAATTGTGACGGTTGTACTGATTAATGGCAAACTTAACGTGACTAGATAAGTTGGTTTCAACATTCCTAGCTTGGGTTTAAGTATCAACGTAATGTTTTTTTTTTCCTAAATTGTAAAGATCACAAGCCAGTTTGAGCAGAAAGTTTCGGTTCAGAAAAGTCTTCAAAGGTTGGCGCTACTAGCAGTCAAAATTTTTGACACTTAAGGCAGTTTACCGACGATATATTGTTTGTAAAACAACAGTCTAAACAGGAAAATATGAACACCTCTGAACGGACTTTAATTTCTTCAGTCAACAAGTTTCAGCTGAGCAAATTGCACCAAGACGCAAGAAGTAATTAGAAGGTTAACCCACCTTCCTCGTCTTTCAATTTTCTTTCAGATTCTGTCTGATTTTTAATTGAAAGGTACACATGAAATCTCAGTTGAGCTCTGTCGTATTCACTAATTCCATCAGCGCTATTGTGTTTAGCCAACTCGTTGGATAATAGTTATTAATATTCAGCATCTCTTACCTTTGAAGTCGCGTTTATCGAAAGCAGTGTCCTCCCATGCTTTTGCAGCGAGTGCAAAAAACAGAAAAATGGCATAAAATCGTAGGCCTTGCTTCTTCATGTTGCGAGCTGTACGGCAGTAAGGCTGCTAGAGTTGCTCAGAACACTCCTTAGCAGCAATGAATTTTTCCGCATTAGTTTATCAAGCTATATGGAATAATAAATTGTACGTTTTCATTGGCACGTTGGAAAGGGAACGCGGAAAAAATTTCTGATCTTTAAGGTTCTCTTTTGTTCCACTTTAATAGCCCCCTAGGCGAATCTTACAAAACAAGAAAAATTAAAATAAAAACAGGAAAATAAGTCAGGCGTTGCAGTAATGAGTCCTTTGCTTAGCATGTAGAGAGAGAACACCGTCTGGAACTAGAATTAGCAGTTCCATCACCCTTTTGAGTTCTGACATTGATTTTGATGCTTAGCCGGATTGCTTTAGTCTCAGCCACCAAATGCTCATTTAGGCAAATAAATTACATTTCTCGCTTGATTAACATGATTACAATTACTGTGTCTTGTCGACCTCGTCGTCTCCTGCAATTGTTTTTTTTTTAATTTCCAACGTGGCGAAACGTTCTTTATGTTAACAACCATCATGGCATTGCTTATAAGGCGACGCTTTTGCCGCCCCAAGAAGAAGTTTGCCCTCGTCTTGACAACGAGTTCCTTTCGGTGACGTTTCTGGGTAAAAATAAATAAAAGGCCTGGAAACTAAGCAAGGGACAAACTGGATGTAAAATGGTCGGATGCATTAGGAAATAATACAACGATTTTCGGCAGTCTCTCCAAGTTGTAAGTTTCCCACATTAGAAGGAGCGTTACACTGAAATCAGCTAGACTGCAAGCAGCCTCTTTTTCGTTCGAAAATCCTTATTGAAGAACGCAAAGACGAAGGCAAACCAAGTGAGCTGTCGTGAGCGTGTCCATGGCATGCTCTCAATCACCCTCGCACGCTCACTTGTAATTGCGTTCTTCTTCACGGATTCTGAAGCTATGGAGAGACTGGTCGATGTCTAGTTTAAAGCGCCCTCGTGTAAAGTTATTAAGGTAGTGCCTACAAAAAATTAACTTGACTTTATTCCTCTTCGTCATAGGAAGGCAGCCTATAAATCATCAAGAGGCGCCCATAGCTCAATCGTCTCTATGCCCTCTTTCGTTGTAGAAAATAGTGAGAGATAATTACAACGTAACAATTAATTAAAGATGTGGAATTTTATTCCACGAAAGACAAAGGCTTACATGTTTTACATCTTCTAAGCGAACACTATAGTCAGCTAACTATACTCAAGGGACGACAATACTCTGGAAGCTTTCGCGAGTGACCGCCAGAGAATATGGAAAAAGTGATCTTAATTAGAGGGCGTCGGTTTGAGAACCTTCAGCTAAACGCTTGTACGTTAACCCCAGAGTAACACTTAATCTCAAACACTAAATACTATTTAGCAATGTTATACAACGGTTCATGTGATCAGATATTGTATATTGTAAAGCGTTGTCCTAATAAATCTTAATTGCGTGGGTTTAAAAACAAAAGAAAGAAACAATTACTATTTCCCAGCGTGGGGACTGGTCCACAGGAACGGTCGATTACGAAAGCTTCAAATTACAGTATAAGTGAGGAACAATTCAGACAGGATTTCCCCATTTTTTCCCCGCTGGATGGAATATGAGTTAAAATGAGAGGTCTAAAGCAAACAAACAAAAAAAATAGTTTCTTATGACGTCATCAGTTCTGGAGGTCTTCAAAGAGCGGTATGTACTTGTGTGCAGATATCTCCTTTTTCTTCTGCCACGCCATGTAACCCATTCCTACCACGCATGCTCCAATGACCACTGCTAGCGCAGCAACGACAGAAAGGTTGATACCTGCAAAATGCAAGATTGCGCGGAAATTAAGTAAATTAAAAGCAATTCAGTTGAGATTCACTGTCATTATCTTCTCTAGCCAGCTAAGTGCTCTTTTTGATATACTGCTTTGTAGGGTAGGTTGATAGATTGCCTTTATTTATCCAGGATATGCATGAAAGCTAGAAGCTTGTGGGTCCCTGCACAGTACATTACTTCTAGATATTAAACTAGTGGTCATCATTTTTTCAAAGCACATGATGACGTACCTTTGTTGGCCACACGCATGTTCTGATCTGTGTTCACCGCTTCATCCGCTTCTGCCTCCCTCTTTTCGCGTTTCAGTGTGAGAGGACCCTGGGCAAGAGCATAGGTATCATCCGCGCTTTCAGGAAGCGGCTTTGCGCTTCGTCGCCTTCGCGCTAAGCAGCCTTGAGCGCATCTAGAGTTAGTATCAGAGGCATTGCAGATCTTGACTTTGCAGTGGAAAAACACATAAGGGTGCTTGTTGACATATTGGAAGGCTTCCAGGCTAAACCGCTGACATTGTTCGCTAGGGCTTGGATGGAACTTCAGTGTATCATCCTCGTCCACTGAGCATCTGTGGGAAGAAAATATTGCCATGACGGGTGTTTGACGACTTATTAGAAAAAGTACTTGACTTAAAGAAAACGCCTAACTGTATATGGCAAACTGATAAAATGCTTTCAGCGCCATTTTAGCCTACTCAGCAAAATAACTGTTACTTTAATGAACATAGCTAGTGTATAACTCTTCCAGGTCACAGAAACTGGCAAGGACAACACTAAAATATGCCCAAACTAACAAGATGCAAGTAGATCAAAAATTAGAACACCTAATGAGATCATGCATGAGATAAAATGTTTCCAACAGTATGTTACACGAACATCTTGGAAGAACTGTGTGCAAAACTTTATTCTGGCCGTGACTTGAACCGAAGTTATCTAGTCTTGGTACCACACTCGTACAAAGACCAAAGAAAGATTTTATAAATGTCTCTTTCCTGGCGAGGTATATAAGAATTTTCGCTAAGAACAGAAAGAAAGACACTTACCGAGGTCGACACTTACCCGTCCCTTATGATGTCATATCTGGGTTGTGAGTCCCTGTCTTGGGAAGGAGTGGCATAGCATTCCAAGGCCAGAATTGTCAACCGGTCGTCCTCAGTATCGACACACGTCTCAAGGTAAATTCGATCTCGGAGGTAAAACTCAATGGGGTAATCATCTTGAGTGTATCGCAAGATATAACTATACACAAAACAAAAACACTTATTACACATGAATACTACTAATGTACACTAAAGAACGCAATTTTGAGACTTTCATGGTTTACTTTGGCTGGCAAAACAAGCAAAGATAATTTATTACCGTGCGATAAATAGAATATGATTACTTTATGATTCATTGTTTAAAATAATGCTATATTTGGCGCAAACATAACCAAAGGCATGATAATTAAGAGTAACCCGACGCAAAACCCGTGTAATATATGAATCATAATAGCATGCATGATAGTCTGAACACCTCGTAAACACTCGCATTATCTAGCTTTTTACAAATTGATAATTAAGATTTATGTTAATTTCCTTATTTTACTTTTATATCAGGCGAAGAGCCATACCATGGATGTACTGATATTAAACCGTTATTATTATTATTATTATTATTATTATTATTATTATTATTATTATATTATTATTATTATTATTATTATTATGTTAGACCTAGTGTAGTCCGCCCCGCAAGATCAGTCAATATAGATCCCAATAATTATAGTAGTCTGACCATACTTTTCTAGGCTTAAACATAAACCACACTGGAGCTGAGTATTTCTGTGAATAAACGTGACTTAATACCAAGCAGTTGTGAGCAGTATGGGACTACGGGTACAAAAAGTGAGATATTCGTTACCATCAACTTTTGTTAGGAACATGTTCTAATTAAAAACAGTAATTGACTTTTCCTTAATGGGCCTGCACATGTTGTGTTTGCTTATTTAATCGTACGCACTAGTGAAAAACTGACTCGTCTGATCAACAGGGCACCCTAATAAAGTGCACATTCTAATTTTCTAATTTAAGTGCTTAGTGCTTAAATTAGCAGAGAAGGACGTTGAAGGCTACCCATTTATTATTGGCTGGCTCAGGACCAGGATTTCTTTCGAAATTTTAATGTTTGTAAATTTTAGCATCAGAGGGTCTCGCCAGCCCTTTTTTAGAAGTGAAGTTGTAGATGATTTCAAAGTAAATTGTACAGCCGCTGACCTACTGTTATGAAATAATTGTATCGATTTGTAAACTAATTTTGTAATTGAAATTTTCATTTTAATTTGAATGAATATATAATAAAGGTTATTTATTCAAATGTAGGAATTTCATGTAGGATTTAATAGCTTTCATTCTGGACATCTTAGCTTCTTCTTCTTCTGTTACAAAATATCCAATTTTATGAACTTTTTGTAAATTTTGTTCCAGAAAAGCACATTAATGAAACTGCTGTTTTAATTGACTCGATTCAACTTTTTCGTAATTATGTTGTAGTCTAGAATTTATTTATTGCTGTTGGAATTGTTAATAAAGCTTTTTGTTGAGTGCTTAGTCATGGTTGGAAACTAGACTTGATCAATGGCAATTGTAAGAGGTATGTAAAGTGACGTTAGGGGGAGCAGTGAGAGAGATAAGAAGTTATACTAGCTCATAATAATGCTTCACGTACTCGGGATTCCTGAACACGTCCAGTGTAATGGTGAACTCTCCAAAACCTTTAGATGACAGAATAACCTTCTTGCTTATCGGCTTGATTCCAATTGAAGACACCACGCCAAACTTGGAGTAGAAACAACGGAACGGGATCATAACTTCTCGCACACGGGTCACAATTTGATTTTCCCGGAGTGGAATTTCTGACACCATGTTACTGTAAATAGCGTGGTCGTTATTGTGCTTGAGTACTGTGCCGCACTCGAGGGTGCTTGTGGTGAGGAAGAAGTGAGTTTGGTTTTCAGTGGCCGTACAGTCTTCATCGATTAACCTCAGGTGATCAACGTCAAGATACCTGAGGAGGGACTTGGGCAGAGTAATGGTCATTATATCTTGGCCACAGTAAAGATCCACGCCCTCGGCTGTTGGGATTTTACAAGGCAATAAATTAATTAGGTATTTTCTATATTAACAACAATATAGTTTAAAAACATACTGCTGCGAAAGAAGGTCCCATTGTTGGGAGAAAGCAAGAAGCTGCGTGTGCCCATGTGAAAGTAAAGTTTATAAATTGTATTTTGCATTTTTAGAGGGCCACAAGTTCATCAGTAATGTTAGTTACAGTCACGTGTTGTCCTCATAAAATAAAGTCTCTCTTTCTCTCTCAAGGCACACGACCAGGTCCAAGGGACGGCTTTCGAGAAACGCTTAAGCGTATTAAACGTTTACAGAATTACGCTGAAATCATTTGCATTTATTGAGGACACAAATTCAGACCTATGAACGATTGCTTGGCTAGATCTAATTATCTTCGTATTACCCCTGATACAACTGTTCAGCTTTTGGCCCATTCTCAGCCTCTCCCATCCCCGCTTCGGAAGTAAGACATCAGGTCAGCTTATGTGCCGAAAGGATTTAGAAAATGATCAACTCCAAACTGCTTAATTTGATGAACAACTCAATTATCAGTACTTTCACTAACAGTAATACATTGTCACCAATTAGGAGGTTTTTTCATTTAAAACGGTAATATATCAGCGCTACTTACCAATACAGCGGAGTCCGTCTGGTGCGACGCTTAACTCAGGATCAGAACATGCGCAGTAGTGGCCTCCTATGGTATCTACACAGACGTCTTGACATCCGCCATTGTCGTGCGCACATTCGTCGATATCTGCACAATAAAAGCGATCTCAACATAAACAAAGTCTTGTTCTTTACGTAGGTCGACATATTAGGTGATTGTACCAGAATCCGTACTCTGACCGTATGGACATGAGAAAATGTTGTGTGGCAACCCAGCGATCTGGTAAAGAAGTTACTGAACCTTGTACAAGCAAAACGTTAAGTTTTAAGCGAGTAAATGATACATATGCATGATGGTCTCTATTCCAGGTATTTTTCAAGTCAGGTTTTTGAGGTCTTTGCTTCGCTTTAGTGACTTACTCCATATCTAACGAGACGCCGTGATAGTTTTACCGGCGGAAGGTTTTATGGTATCATAAGATCACGTAAGAAATATGTAGAGGGACAAATCTTTGCGTTTTTTGTTGTTGTTCTTTTCTTAAATAAAAAATGGAAGGAGGACAAGAAAGAAAGAAAACAGCTAAAGGGGAAAAAAGGAATGATAATCAAAAGAATGTTATCGAATGGAATAACTCGGTAGAAAAGAAAGAAAAAAAGGAAAAAAAGAGAACCATTAACAAGCCAAAAATCGCTATGGCGTTAGTGGGTCAGCATGTAGGTGAGAAAAACTAGGCTTTTATGTGTTTTTCACATTATCTACCGATAGATAAATAAGAATGAACCATCATCACCTGAGTTTAACTCACATTTCACGTGTTATGCGAGCGAATCCCGTTGTTTAGCTAGCTTAATTCTGGCACTGGTAGAAAAAGCGGCTTGAGTTACAAGCCAAGGCGCGGTCGTTGTGTAATATATCGAACACGAGAGACAGTGTTTCTTCGGAATATCCAAACGCCGATAAGAGAGTTGAAAATACGACGTGCAACGGAGTATTTTTAACGAAATTCGAGGCGTTAAACGAACTAGTTTTTCAAAGTGATTTCGAAATTAATTCAACCAGAATTTATTTCTGGTTTATGCCGGGCTAAGCAAATTTTAAGAGAAAACGTATGATGACGTCAAGAGGTGTAATGACTTCGTAGTGTAGGGTGAAAAATTTTAAACTTTCGTTTTGTTCTTTTGAGGAAAAACTTGAGATTATGTCATATTTAAGTCACCAGAAAGAAGCCCTGTTACCTTCTTCACAAGTCTCTCCTACGTAGCCTGGAGCACATTTGCATTCAAAAGTGTTGTATCCCTCATTGATGCATGTACCTCCATTTTTGCAAGGCTTGCTTAAGCATGGATCAGGAACTATCGAGTTAAGAATAATATTGTTAGTCATTATCCTGTTTTCACAATGTCTGTTTTACATCACGTATATTTAGACGCTTCGATTTCTGGCTCAGTCAGAAACCGAGTTTTTTAAAAAAGTGCATTTTTAGACCGGATAAGCAAACACAGTATAAACCCAGCCGGGGGGTTTATCAGTTTGCTGTCTAGCATTGTACAGCTAGAATGGGGTCAACCTTCAGGATGACAGTGGCGCAAGTAACATTAGTTATTATTAAAAGATACCTCAGTTGGCCCAAGTAATTCATAAACATTTCCCTTGCTTGTTTAAAATGATAATTTTAAGAGTGCATTATCCTTGCTTGTTATTTTCCCACTATTTTTTATACAGCGTTTTCGCGGTGCTCTCAAATTAGCCAAAGACATAGATTGTGAGTTACCTCCTGCGTTCATCGCATCTTTTACTTCGTCAGGACTCAGTGCAACGTCATAAACTTTCATTTGAGTGATTTTGCCTTTGAAGTATCTAGCATCGCGGTCCTTGACTCCCATACGCACTAAAGCATCGTTTGTTGAAATCTCATAGCCTGTGCCAATGTCAAGGGAATTGTCGGGCTTTCCATTAATGTATAGGGAGTTGATTCCGCTGTTATGATCGTATGTTGCAGCAACGTGGTACCATTGTCCCTCTTTAAGCTCGTCAAATGACGAAATAGCCGTTCTGAAAGCGTGGTCTGGATATTCTGTGATCCGAACAAAGAACCTCCTAAAGTTGATCCATATATGAACTCCCCATGGTCCAGTTTCCTTGTAGTTGAACAGCGGTCCGTCTTGACCTCCGGGTTGAACCCAGCACATCAGGGTAATAGAGAAACGGGTGTCAAGGCCTCCGTTGTTCGGGAACTCGATGTAGCTGTCGCTGGTACCAGGGAACTCGTAGGCTCCGTTTGACTCATTGTGGGGTCCGGGTGCAAGCGTCACAAATCCGTGAATTACTCCGCTTGGCTGCTTGTCGTCTTTTTCTCGAGCACCAAATTCACCGTTAAGAGGATAGTGTGCACGTGCAACGGGGGTCTCAGCTGGAACTGAAAACAAATATTTCACTTTAAAAAAGATAGTGATACAGATCAGTAACGGAATTTATGAATGAGGGAAGGAATGATGGGGTGGATGATTGATTGAATGAATAAACGTATGAATGAATAGTCACAAAAAAAAAGAAAATAATGAATGAATCATTAAATATTAAATAATTTAAAAATAATTGAATGAATGAATGTGTAATCGAATGAATTCATGAATATGATGCAAACTTAGCTGTCCTCAAATGATATTTGCTTCTTTACTTACGCTCTATACGTTTTGATATCAAGGTATCTTGCTGGCTTTCTTTATCTGTAAACAACAAAGAGAACGACGAATAAACAAATTTATGAATGAGTAAATAAAAAATGGATTGAAAACTTGAATGAAGAAATAAATGAATGAATGAGCGGGTGAATGAATAACCGAATAAATGAATGAAAGAATGAAAGAATGAAAGAATGAAAGAATGAAAGAATGAAAGAATGAAAGAATGAAAGAATGAAAGAATGAAAGAATGAAAGAATGAAAGAATGAAAGAATGAAAGAAAGAATGAAAGAATGAAAGAATGAAAGAATGAAAGAATGAAAGAATGAAAGAATGAAAGAATGAAAGAATGAAAGAATGAAAGAATGAAAGAATGAAAGAATGAAAGAATGAAAGAATGAAAGAATGAAAGAATGAAAGAATGAAAGAATGAAAGAATGAAAGAATGAAAGAATGAAAGAATGAAAGAATGAAAGAATGAAAGAATGAAAGAATGAAAGAATGAAAGAATGAAAGAATGAAAGAATGAAAGAATGAAAGAATGAAAGAATGAAAGAATGAAAGAATGAAAGAATGAAAGAATGAAAGAATGAAAGAATGAAGAATGAAAGAATGAAAGAATGAAAGAATGAAAGAATGAAAGAATGAAAGAATGAAAGAATGAAAGAATGAAAGAATGAAAGAATGAAAGAATGAAAGAATGAAAGAATGAAAGAATGAAAGAATGAAAGAATGAAAGAATGAAAGAATGAAAGAATGAAAGAATGAATGAATGAATGAATGAATGAAAGAATGAAAGAATGAATGAATGAATGAAAGAATGAAAGAATGAAAGAATGAATGAATGAATGAATGTATAAGTAAATGAATTAATGAATACAACGAAAAGTTTTAGTTGTTCTCATATATAATATTTCTTGCCTTTACTTACGTTCTGTACGTTTTGCCATCGAGGCAGCCACATCTGGAGAAAACAAAACAGAAAATATTCAGTGCCACGCGAGTGTTAAATACGTCTTCCTAGGGGACGGTTATGTCGAGCAAGTGTTTAAAGATGATTTACTGTCCTAATTACTGTGAACTCTCGAGAGTTTGTTTGCGTTTTTTATTTTATTTTATGTAAGACATTCCAAAATGTAAACATTTAGGGCCAGAATCGTTCACCATTATGGATGCCAAGTATATAGGCATTCGTCTGTCTCGGGAGACAATGGAGTTTGCGCCCGTAGATGCCAAGTGGTCGAAGGTTAATCAGTGCTTCATTCTTTCTGCGATCACTTGATGAAACAGTTTTTCCACTGTAAAAAGCAATGAAGACGGTTGGAAAAAATTGAAAGGCCTCAAAGAGTAAGGTATGTGGTTCAGTAACGAATAACATCGATACGCATCCCACCCTGAATGAGCTTCATAGTGTTTATAAACATTACGGTGCTAAGACTGCGTACTACAGACTGGAAATGCACCTCTGTAAAAACCTGGGGAAACTCTCTTGCTGCGGGGATCATTACCGGTATCTGTTACAGGGAATTATCTTCAGAGACATCAACAGCACACAGGACTTAGCTGGGTCCAACGATATCGTTTTAATCCAAAAAAAAAACATAACCAGTACAGGGTAGTGGTATCTAGCGCCCCTGCACCGGGGGCGAAACCGTAGAACAATTTATAAAACACCTGTATTTATGCTAGACTCCAAACAAATGATCTAATGTTTTATTTGGAAATTCTAAATCCCTATTGACTGCCATCAACTCGTTGTTCTAGGCTATTTCATCATCAGCAAGTCGGTTATTCTGTTCGCAAATATTGACTACTTGCAATTTCAGGTAGTCCTCCACGGTACAAGGTGTTCCAGGATAATACAGATAGACAGTTGGTTACCATGGTTATTGGACTTTCAGTTCACTGCTAATTGCTGACTTTTTAAGATTACGAATATCGGCAAATTCTGCCATCACAATAGGGGATAAAATAACTTAGTTACTTCACTTAGTTACATAAAAAATCTGCAAGTGCTCTAAACATTTAATAGTAAACAAACTGAATATTGTTCATGCCAACGACGAAAAAGAGAGGGGAACTCTTATCTGCGGATTTCTATTTTATCACTTTGAAATCAGACCACTTTTTTAAATTGCTTCAAACAGGAAAATTCCTTAACGATATCAATATGACGTATTAGTCGGCATAACAAACTGACAAGCGATTGTTTCTTTTTGTTCTTAAAAACAGGAAAAAAGTTTCCACAACGAAATGTTATTTTACATGACAATTGACTCCTCTGAGCTCATTGATACTATCACACTTGAATTAATTACGCCTCAAAACCAAATAACGATCTAGGCTTTAATAATTTGACTGCCTTTTCTTTCAGTCGTGTGCCAAAATGACAGAAATATGGAACTAATCCAGCTAAGGATGAATCGGCAATCATGGAACTCCCAACCGTCCGTAGGGAAGGTCTTGTACATTTACTTTATCGGTGCTGGTGTGTTGTTATTCTAAGAGCACAGCTCTTGAATAGAAACCCCGTTTTAGACACTAAATCAATTCTGTTTTGAAATACATGAACTAGTTTTGAAGTACTTGGAGTCAGGTTTGGTTTTGCTAACGGGTTTGCTCCTCTAGATTACATTATTCAGTTTCTTTTAACAATTATGACTATTTTCTCAAGCATATAGGTGAGTTGCTGAAAGTAATCCATTGTGCTTCAACTTCGAAGTATATAAGAGCGACAAGACAGCCCGGATTCCATTCCCTCAGGCAAAATTCATATAGTGGCTTTCACTGACTTAAACGCAACTTTTAAATTAGCCTGTTCATTGCGTGTGTTTACAAAAGAAACAGACAAACAAAAGAAATACACTGAACACCGTTATCATTGTTCTAATTTCTAAGACGATAAATTACAAGGGCGTCAATGAAGTATTTTTTCCTGTTAGGAACAAATAGTTTGCCTTTTACTCTTTGTCATACTCAAAGCACTGAAAATGTTAATACTAAATCTTTTGATTCGTCATACTTCTGTTTTCGAAAGCCGAAAAAAAATGATGAAGAAGAATCAGCTAATTGAAAGTAATAACTGTATGCTATTTTTTTTTTTTTTTTTTTATTTATTTTTAACCATAATTTAAAGAATAGAAAGCTGGCTGAACTTTTCTGGCTCTAAGCTCAAGATATCTGTATATTGACTTTTAAACTATCCTTAAGATGCTTTTATTTTATTTACTTATGCTTTCTCATAGAAACTGATGTAAAATAAAAGCGATATCCCCAAGATGATCAGTTGCTTTCATTTTCTCGTCTGCCTGCTCTCGTGCCAGATGGTACATACAGGACACTCATGTTTTTGCTTTCAGTCTAAAAGATGTTAAAATCTTCTTCGACCCTGTAGAGCATTTGTAAATTCAGTGTCATTTGCATATTTCGCTACTCGAGCTGAGCCACGATCAGGTAGTAAGGCAGGAGGCGAAGGGGTCATCATGTTCTATGACTTTTGGAGAAAAGTAGAAAATGCTTTACTGCATGAGAACATCCGGAAAAAAATGAATGTCAAATGTCAAAGATTTCCAATCCGCCTCCCAGCAGAAAGTAAATCGCCAAACTCTCACTTGACACCCTGCGCCATTCCCTGGCGTAGCCAGAACAAATTAAACTTCTTTGCTCACTGTTCATAGTAAAGTTTGAAGGCGGATTGTTAATAAACGTTATTCTGGAATGTTAAAGCACTGCGCATTGGTTTTGGTACACTCTGACCATGGGAACATTGGAATTGTCAGTCGAGAAAAACATCTCTGTAAAGTGTTTTGAACCACTGAGATAGAAAACAGGCTGATGTGGTAATCGTTAATGACTGAAAGGATATGATTTGACTCACCATTCCCACACCCCTCGATTGAGTTAAGAATCAAGGTACGAAACATATCATCTGTACAAATAACAGCCTCGTATTACTTTTTGCGTTAAAAAGGACTACTTTTTCGGTCTTTCTTATGCCTAGTTTCTTTTTTTATTTTGTAGTGTTTTGACCATAATTTGTATTTAACCTTAAAAAAATAAATAAATAAAAATAAACACTTAGGCGACCCCTATCCCTCTCCACTTCAGTGTCAAGCACTGCTTTAAACTCTTTATCAACTAGCAAGTTGTTAGCTAGACCACTGACACAGTTCTTACCATGATAAGTGAGGGAGTCTGGAACATATGCACTGTACTTCGATGCCTTTGCAGCAAGTGCAAAAAGGAGGCAAACGGCATAAAAAAGTAACCTTTGCTTTTCCATGTCACTAGTGTTAAAGCAATTAATGGCTGCGGGCTTTACAGCAATAGTGTTTGCTACAGAGTTGTTTTCATTATAACTAATTAACCTATGAATTTTTTCCGCATTGCTTTCTCTTTATATGGAATCGAATCATTGTTGCCAATGGTAAAGCGGAAAAAAAGTTCGGCTTAATGCCCTCTATTGTATTTTTGCAATAACCTCTCTCGAACAGCTTTTCAAACCTGACGTAATTGTAATAAAAAGAGGAAAAATACTTGGGGCAGAACATGAGGTATACTGAGAGAACACGCATCTAGAACTGGAAGAAGCGTTTTCATATACTGAGTTTCAGCGTTAGTGTTTAGGAATCTGTCATTAAGATTTGATCACAAGAGTTTATTTTTGCTGAATATTCATTTTTGACAAATAAATGAAGGCTTGGCTGCATGCATGAGAAATGGAGGCATGTATATACAGCATATTTAAGCAACGTTTGATAGCTTTTATTTGAATAACAATATACGTACTTAGTGAAAAATCTTTGAAGCGTAAACATCGCTTGTTAGTTTATGATGAGTGCTAACTGTCTAGTAAGATTACTTAAGTTAGTTTTTTTTTTAAATTGCTTATGACAGTGGGTAGAGCATGCATGCAAACCAACGACAGTAACCTTACTCATTAGACTAGTGGTATACTGGGTATTCTGGAAGTACTGACATGAAAGCTGACAGGCAACCGATAATTGCACGACATTAATCAGCGCTCGGACTGTACCTGTATACCCACTAATTAAATATAGCAGGGCTTAGGAGGCCACAGCACCTGATAGAGATGGGGTTTCAGTTAACGTTGCAACACTATACATGGGCAGAGTTTACGATTTAAAAGGTCTTTGAAAGTATCTCAAACAAACGTAATCGACGGTTGATTGATCAGAAGGGTTACCCGTATGAATAGCTTATTGATTAAGTATCAACTGAAACTAAATACTCTTTCACCTACAGTCTTTGTCTAGCTCAGCTGTATATGTGAAAAGAGAGCATTTTGTATGCAAGGCGTAGCAAGGAATTAATATTACTGAGAAAAATGGCATGTAAATGGTAAAAGATTTGGAGCCAACGCGTGCCAGGATAAAACTTTGTTGACCAACCCACCCTCCCACGGGCCTGTGGTCTTTATGGTTGCGCTTGTGCTGTTTATGAAAACGTAACTAAGAAATAAAAATCGTTTTCTTATTTAACGATCAGTGCTTTTAATCTTTGAACACTGAACTCAATAGCTCTGACTTCAGTGTATAATGCAAAAATAAATGCCAAGATTATTTCTGTTATTACGTTTTACTTGAAGAAAATCAAGTTGAAGTTATAGTCGAACTTTCATGACAAAATAATGGATTTGGCCAAAAGTTATCAAACAAGCAAAATTTCCATTTGAATGTAAAATTCCTTATTTATTGTAGGGGAGTCAGTTTCTTTTACTTTAAAGTTAAGTTCAAAACCTTTAAATACACATAGTTGATCAGATGCTTATTGGACAAGAGGGTTTATTATTCATTATTACAGGATTTTTATCAATTACTTTGATACTTAACAAATCCGTGAGAGTCTAGATAGTAGTAACGCATTCTTTCACACTTTTTTCAGTGACGTAGTTTGTTTGTGTTTAGCCTTGATTAACTGTGGCAGGTTCATGGAAACTAAACAATCTCGCAGCTCACGTGTAGAGCCATCTGAAGACAAGAAGCTGAAAATAATTGAATCTTGATACGATCTAAACAAGTCAGATTTCGACTAAAGAATGAGCTCGAAATATAACAAGTACTAAGGTGAACATGTTTTTAATTAGGGACAAGCAATACTGAGGCTCAGGGTCTTACATGAATCTTTACATAATGTGGTCAAAGTGGGCTAATGATTTGCTTTGCCCGGCCGATGTTGTCATGGGATGCGGTTTGTTTACCGGGTGCACTGTTAAAAAGGCAAGTTTCGGGGAGAAAAAAATCATGCATACAGACTTTCACAGAAAAGAATTTCCAAATACAGGAAGAAAATTGAAAAACATTTGTGCCAGTGCGTGGAACTTGTGCGAACGAGTCACGATTGGTTTTACTTCTGATTGGACGAAAAAGAGGCGCGGGTTTTTTTAGCCAATCACGTAGCGTAGTAAGTGCAAAACTAATCACTTTGAAAACCGCTTTATAACAATCCATTGAATAAACGGATACCCATTAAAAATTCGAGATGGGGTGAGTGATTTGGTATGTTTTTTTTTCATGGAATCGAAACGTTGTTTTAGCGTGCGTTGCTAATGGTAAAGCGGAAAAATACTCCGGTTTAATGCCCTCTATTGTATTTTTACAATTATACCCCTCTCGAAGAGCTTTTAAAACCTGACTTGATTATAATAAAAAGAGGAAAAATACTTGGGGCAGAACATTAGGTATAGGGCACACGCATCTAAAACTGGAAGAAACTGCTTTCATTGTTAGCGTTTTGGAATCTGTTGTTAACAAATACTTTAAAACAAATCATAAACTTTCTAAAAGTCCTTTCCAATAATTCTTGGTTTCGCCGTCGCTCGAGAAAAAAGGTCGACTTGTGACAAGTCTAAAAGCACATTAATTCTATTGCCATTGTGTTTCAAATAAAGGTTATTATTATTATTATCAGAGCGAGTGAGTTGAGAGTACTCAGTCAAGTATTTTGTTTGCGTTTACGCTTGATTAATTATCAAAGGCTCATGGAAACTAAAAAATCCGCTGGCAGTTCACGTGTAGAGCAATCTGAAGACAAGCAACGAAAGTGAATTGACTCTTGATATAATTGATTAAAGTCATGCAGAGTTTGACTAGGGAACGAGTTCGAAGTATAACAAATAAGTTGAAGAAATTTTTCCACACAGAGGGTCAGAGTCTTATGTTATTTACATAATGTGGTCAACTCTTTGGTCAAAGTTTGTTGATGATTTGATTTGCCTTGCCGATGTTGTCATGGGATGCAGTTGGTGTAAGGGGTGGATGATTCTATTTTTTAGGGAGGAGGCCGGTGAATTTGAAAATAAAATTCTGCAATCATGCTTGTTCTACAAAATGTTCATGCACACGACCACTGCGGGATAAAAAATTCACGCACGTTCATTGAGTCGAAAAAAGTATGTTACAAGGAGAAAAGAGAACGTGTGCGATCAAGTCACGATTAGATTAGGTTATACTTCTGATTATTGGATGAAAAAGGGGCGTGAGTTTTTTAAGCCAATCGCCAGGCGTAGTAAAAGCACCACTAATAATAGGGCAGTGTTTTGATACAATGTTTGCAATATCATCTCATTAAGAGTGGTGATGCTTTAATAAGTCTTGGAAAGTGATGAAAACTGCTTAAGCCACTTTAACAACATGATAACCACTGTGCCTTCTCCAATGAGTAAACGGGTATTCATTAAAAGTCGAGAGTTTTCTTTAGGGGTGGACCATTTAAATTTAATGCAGGATGGGTGATTTGATACAGGTATAAATTGTTTTACGGTGAAATGTTTCATGCACAAGGAAACCTCTGATTTCCAGCACTTAGCTTCAATTCGAGGTTTGATTTGGTTTACTCTTTCGTCTATGTCTGTTATTGTTCTGGTTTATGACACCCAGTTGAAAACTGCTATATCAATTTCGTCACACAAAAGGCTGTCATAGCGAAAAACCCCATAATTTTAGTTTAAAGTACTTATATTTCAAAAAGAGCCCGGTGAAACCATGCAAGTTTCGTCATCGAATTTTGGTACGCAGATTAAGACGCAATTTTTGGCAAAGTTCAATTAAGAAAACCCTTTATTTCACTTACTTATTGAGATTTTCGGATAGAATCAATCGCATGAAAAACCGATACGGAAATTTCCTCATCCAATTAAAATCGCGAAATCACCTTCCCCACACGTGGGAAAAGCTATACATCCAATCAGAAATCAGCTGTCAAAATGAATCAGTCAGCAGTTCGCAACGCGTTCAAGTTCACAAGCCTCTTCAAGCTGTATTCACGGCAGAAGTTTTTCGAGTTTCCACAATTTTACACTAGTTTTCTCACGAATTAGCTATAAACCACGGACAATGGTGGCAAGTTAAAACAGGTTTATCTCTTTATTGCTTTTACCCATTTATCCAGGAGCAGCAGAACAAAAACACTCGAGCAAAACCCGGACAAGTCGTTAGCTTGTTAGCTTGTTAGCGAATTCCTCAAACAGAAGGAAAAGGAAAAGAAAAGTTGAAGAAAGCAAACCAGATGTGCGTGATTTTAACCAACCGATTGCGAGGATTGCGAACCAACAAGCCTTCGAGGGTTTTCTTTAAGTGTTCACCGGTTTTTAGAATAAGGCAAATATCTCGCAAGCATTATCGACAACAAAGAATTTGACCAAGCAAGGAAATGACTGGAAGCTCGAAGAAAACAACTTAAAAAGACAAGGCAAAGAAAGTAAAACAAAAACCCAAAGGCAGCTGAGGCGTTGAGTGATGAAGTTGGAAAGCATTCTGTACGAAAATATTTAGGCTTTCGAAGAAGCGGTAAAGTGCTTGCAGAACATACCTTGAATAAGATTATTGTTCCTCTAAGTAAAAAAGCAAATAAACTTTATTAGAACGTTAGGGGTGAAAATCTCAGTAGGCGTAAAATGAACAAATTACAGAATGGAAAGTACGGTACGGTAAGGTAATTCCCCTGAAATAAAACTGACAATAGATTTTCGTTCAAACTTTGCCCACTGAATATTTATCATATGAGAACTTCAATTTTGAAATAAAGAAGGAGGGTGCCCATGCTCATTAAGGAGCACTGAGGCATTGAAAATGACCCATTTTGGCATTATTTAATGCTTATTCGGTAAGGATGCATTCTCAGTAATAATTGTAAATTTTTGAGACCGAGACTCATAAGAACACGCATTAAACTGGAGTCAATACATTGTAACGGACACAAATAAACTTTTCAAGTTTGAAATAGACAGAAAGCTGACTTCTTGTTTAAAATTTCAACCAAATTTCTTGACTTGGTTGCCATAGGGCAAAATAGAAAAGACCACAGTTTACTTGCTATTTTCGCTATTTATTCAATTTTCAGCAATAGAAATCAGATCAGTCTTTCCTCAAGCAAAGTTTATGATAAAATTGGATTCGCTCCGACGAAGGGCTAGCTCTCGAAACGTCAGCTTTCGAATCTCTTTACGATGGCCAATTCACATTATCAACTCAGTTGATAAAACCAAATAATAAAGTTTATGATAAGTTGATTACAATGACTAAAAAAAGTTGGGGTGCCCGTGCTCGTTGGTGAGCTAGTCCATTTCCCAGCTGACAGAACTCAATATCAAGACAAAATCGCCATGTTTTCAATATGCGCGTGCACGGGGACGCGCATTCTCGTCCTCAGAGCCCACGATCCTTCTGGCCTGCGGCAGGAATCGAGAGCTCTGGGAGTAACCATTTCAGGCATGCGCCGTAGATGCAGACTGCGTGAAACCGGATGGGCAGAATTCGGTTATTTCCTTTGTTATTTCAAAATGGTTGCTCCCGGAGCTCTCGTTTTCCGACCGCTGGGCAAGGGGAACGAGATTGGAGGGCGCGCTAAATGACGCCATAAATTATGCGCAGAAAGGATGCGCAGTGCAAATGTGAGGACTGACTTTAAACTCACTCGTTCTCACTCGTTCGTTTTCTGATACGTCAACAACTCGTGCGGAAATACCGTGCGAGCGCACCTTCCATGAAGTAATCTATACATGTAGGATCCAGAGCCATCGTAAATTTTCGTGAATTTAAAATTGTCTGTCTCAAAGATTCTTGTTCCAATCTATTTACCATTATTAGCTTCAATAGTTATCTGGTTAATTTAATTAGCACACGTATATTTTACCGGGTGTAAATCAATCTGATTGGAATACCTGTATCAAAACAATTTGTCACTGCCAATTTTCACGTTCGAGAGTCAATCTGACAAGGAAAAGAAAATCATGGCAATTA
Source organism: Platygyra sinensis (assembly GCA_019787425.1). Taxonomy (NCBI): domain Eukaryota; kingdom Metazoa; phylum Cnidaria; class Anthozoa; order Scleractinia; family Merulinidae; genus Platygyra; species Platygyra sinensis. Next base: position 3,705 of record JAHPZR010056134.1, on the reverse strand, counting down.
ATATGCTCGTATTAAGAAAAAATAAAGCAGCAATCTATAGTTAATAACTCTCAATAATCATGTGAAAGTGAACGCAATGAAGGATTTACACTACAAATCATATTCGGAGAATTCTTGTTTCTCGAACCTTTATGTAGCCATTTGAAATAGTTATTAATGTCGCCAATAGCGTAAATTCATTATCGCTCGAGCTTTCACTCAATTAGTCATTTAGTATTCTATTACTGAGAGAGTGAGGAACGCTTGTACGTTAGTTTGCACTGTAACGGGAATTAAAAATTTCTAAAAAAAACTTCGTCTCCTTTCAACCAGCTACAAAAAGGAATCTTCTCAGTTACGTTATAAATGTCGTTAGATTACGAAATTGAGCGCTATGTTTATATTTGTTTAAAAGGCTGTTTTGGTGGGATTGTTATTTGCATTTTAAAAGTATTTCAACCGAAGGAAACCTACAAATAGTAGTTTTCCAAGATATTATCATATCTATTATAGTATCTTGTACTTTACTGAATTAGAGAAACACCAAAGAGACAATTTATAAAACCATAAAGGAACAAGGATGGTTACACACTCATAAAAGGGACGGTTACAGTATTTATAAAGAAAGTCGACTCACCTTAGTCGCAAAGTGCTCCAGTGGAACTGTATTCTTACAGACATTGAAATGTGCCTATTAAGTTCATGCTGATACCATTATTCAGACAGGGACTGAAATGACATTCGTTGATATCTGGATATACGATAAAAGATCGCCAGTTACAGACCGACGCAAGAATACTCAGGAAGCTGAAAATAAGTGTGAAAGATTTTAAAAGTCGAATTTATCTTTTTTTGTTAAAGAATTCGGACTTTCTCCAAAACCAAACCAAACCCGCTTGAATTGTCCTAAAATGCAACTTCCTTAGTAGATGATACTTAACTGCAAAGATCTTGCACTCTTTCTATCAGAGTTTGATTTGTCCTTTATCAGCAATTAAGGTGGAAAGAAAAATAGGTAAATCAACCTAGATGGACATGTAAGATAAATCAAGTGATTTGCGATTTACCTCCGTCGCAGTTTTTCCCTTCAAAGCCATTTGAACAAGAACACTGATTGTCTCCAGGTAAGTTGGTACAGGTTGCTCCATTCTGACACGGGTTGTTATTGACAAATTCATCTGTATCGTGGAGAAAAAAATTGTTTCGCAGACATGGCTTATCATTGCTGTTACCTTGTTAAGCTTTCTCTTGGTTTTTGTGGTTCGAACTCCGAAGCTATTGACCAGCCGATTACTATTTCTTTTCAATAGGATGTGCGCTTCGCAGTTATATAAATTTGGTGTTAGCACCAAGAAATTGTTTTCTTCATCATTTTCATAATATCGTCTTTATGCATGCCTTAGCAACAACTAAACGCTATTCCCAATTCAAGTTACCCGATTATACAACGTTATTTCAGCCAATAAATCACGTTGAAAATGGATTGCACAGGATTGTTTCCTAATCTGGGTCTGTAGGCATTGCGCATGGCGTTAACTTAAATTTTGAACTGCTGTCTGTTCGTTTTGACTGGTAGGTCCTATTTTGAACTTTATATTGAAGCCATGTTTGCCTTAATTTTACAGCAGCATGGTTGAAACCAAATTACCCATATATACAGCTGGAGATAATACCAGTTTCTGCATCATTAATCCTCTAGGAGTATTTTTACTCCCCCCTGGATGGGATGATAGTCCTTGCTATGAAACAAAATCAAAACAGACACAATGACGTTTCCGCCATAGTTTCGACAAAGTTGCTTTGCCTGCCCACGCAACTCGCGGGTAATATCCGCTGAAGAACTGGGTACCACGATCCAAAAATAACTGAAGTTGAGGTTGAAGTTTATTTATTCATAAACACATAGCAGTTAAAACTGAGAGCTTACCTTGGTTAGAGGGCCGATACGGGGTATTCACTCTCTTACCTTGATATTCTCTTGCAGCTACTCGATCCTTAATTCTGATCTAACAACTGAAAAAAGTCGCTGTCCGCACTCATGACCAAAATTGAACTTTTGAAAAGCAGAACAATCAAAACTAAAAAATGAACAAGAGGGCCATACCAATAAATAAATTTTGCGGTCGTTTATACATTGAGATATATAAACGAGTAATAAAGCCGGTCTTGTTGTTGTTGTTACTATCGATCAATTTGCATTCATAAACACATCGGTCTTCAAGTCAGCCCTAACATAACATACCAAGACACTAAATTCTACCTATTAATTTTTTGTAAAGGACATCGAATGAAACAATAGGAACTAATAGTTTACTTAATTATACACAGTGACGCAAAAACATTCAGTGCATTGACTCGGTTTCTATCCATCACATTTTTCAATGCTCCGGCTGACCTTCCACATGATGCTTTTTGAGCAGTCCCTAAATGCGGTATACGTAGGGTTAGTGGGCTTTTGTGTCGATTTGGTCAGATTGAATAAGGTGTAAATTTTGGATGTTCAGTTGAGATATAGAGTTTTGTTTTCTGCTCTCTGGTCTGGTCGTGAATAATTTCTCGTTCACAATAAATCTCAGAAATTTGAAAACGCAGTTTCGTATCCCGCACGGTGAGGCGGCCTACCCAGAAGTGTTGTGACGGTCGTAAATATCATCGTAGCATAAAGGAAAAGCGAACTATCTCAACAACGACAAAAAAAAACTTTGTTACCAGATTAAAAAGTTAAATTTTATTTACAATATAAAATATTGATACAAAAAGGTAACGTTTACTCAGAATAACTAAATAGCTAATCGAGCTGAGTAAAACACAAAAGCTAAATTAATCTTTGCCTGTGAGGGGCTTGAAAATTTCCCCCAAAAAGGCTCCGTCTAGAAAAAACTGCCCAGACCTTTTGCCACAAAAGTTAAATAGCCCGAGGTTTTGCAGATAGTCTGAAGTTAAATTTGATCGACTTTATATTGCATAAAAGTCCTCAAAAGATATGTTGCTCGTCTTTTAATGCGCTGTTCATAATAAAAGTTTTCGGCTTAATTCTCCTAACTATTCACGATTGAACTCAACTCAATCGAAAAATAATCATAACAACTAAGGCTTTCTCTTTGCTTTAGAAAAAACACTCACCATTTCCACTTAACTTCGTTACCGGGCCTGACTCTTCGCACACAAGCCACGATGATCACTGCAAACGTAAAAAAACCATACGCGTTTTAAGGCCTCAAGGCCTCTTGTTTAATAAAGAATCGAATACCATCTTTCCGGTGATGCCAGCAGACTTTTTAAACTCGGTTCCTCCGGGTTTGTGTTGTTCAGTTACTCAATAACGATCTGATTGATAGAATTCTGATTGATAATTCTGATTGATAACCCTCAACCGTCCCGTTTAATATGCTTATGCAGACCTTGTTTAGGAATTTGCTAGAAACAACGATAAGGACAGTTATTTTCCATCATCTTATCTCACAAATAAGGGCAAGTTATATTCGCTTTGGACAAGTGGCTTAGCATGTTCATATATCAATAAGAGTTGAACTGTACAGCTGTCAGTGAAGCTTATAGTGTTGAGCATTACACATTCCTTTGTTCGTCACTACCGTCTTGTAGAGAAGATGGACAATGAAGACGTTAAGGGACAAAACAAGTAATTTATGACTTCTAGAAAAACACACTAATTTGTCATTATCGGTCGCAAACTACGAACAATTATTTGTATTATTTCCGCCTTTA
>JAHPZR010056133.1:0-13353 GCA_019787425.1 Platygyra sinensis | reverse complement strand
GTAGTATAAATTTACCGCAGTCTATTGTGAATCCGTGAATTTGATTGGCTATATTACCGTTTTCTATCTGCTGATAGTCAACAGTTACGCATCAGTGCACATCGCGCGTCACGTTTGAACCTGATGTAACATAATAAAACAGTTCTTTTCTACGCGTTACTTGACTTTTTTTTCTTTTTATGCAATGAGACTACGATAAATTTATACTAAAACAATTAGACTACTCGCCCTCGTTTTCTACGAGCGATAGTCAACTCGGCTGCGCCTCGTTGACTATCTGCTCGTAGAAAACTCGGGCTCGTAGTCTAATTAAATTGTTAAATAGAAACACTCGTGAAAGTTTGGGAGAACTCAAAAAAGCTGCGCCTGCCTGCGCTTGCCTGCGCCTGCCTGCCTGCAGCTCGTGTTCCTACAGCATTTCTCGTTCTCCCAAACTTGCACTCGTGTTTCTATAACTCGATAGAAACACGGTACATAGTCACTAGTCCTTGCAGAATATTTTTGTGTTTTGTGTGTTTTTCTGTGCGTGGCGTTTTCTTTTTTTTTTCTTGCGACCTTAGTGATGCAAGTTAACTTAGGTAAATTGGCCTCCTAACCTTGTTAGCTCTTTTTTTAGGATGTCAATACCTTTTTCTAATGTGATTTAATTGTTTTTTTATTTATCAATGTAAAATTTAAATGGGGTGAATAATAGAAAAAAATAAGTTGTTGTTGTTGAGTAAAATGGCCAATCAGGCCAGCGAATATCCCGACTTCAGAAATGAATAACGACTAGGAGTATTTCTTCTCCACCCTGTATGGGATGGTAGTCCGACTGCAGGGTTAATCCCCAACATTAAATTACCCGGCTCCCATTTCCGTGTCTGGGTGGAGTGAGGCACTGTGAGAAGTGAAGTGTATTGCCTGAACAGATTTGTTTTTGTCTGTACTGGTCGCATCTCATACTTTTTGACTATTAAAATATACAAGAAAACCTTCATTTTTTGGAGTTTGTCTGGGCTTTCCTTTTCCCCAGTCAGCATTATAAGTTTTGTTATTGAAGGGTGGAAAATTAGGAAATACTGTGGCTTGATATTCACCCGACGAAACACTCCAGCCAAGATAGGAGTGGAGAGCAAGGAGGAAGGCCTGAGGACGAATGCAGCTAATCAAGGCATATAAATTAACGCATACATGACGTACTACCTCATAGCTTAGTAGCCGTGCGGAAATGAGAAAATGCCGGTAAAAAGTAGCAAAGGTCATCGAGGTTGCCATAAATAATTTCCACTTGAATACCTCATCATCCGTCTAACCTTGCAGCCGCCTCTGTTCAGTTATGAAGGATAACAATCTTCACGGTAAGAGATGGCGCTTTCCTTTATAATAATTTGTGCAAATGAACAACGTTTGTGACGTGTCCGTTGATCGAAAAGCTTCAAGGCTGTATTGATGGATCTATTGAAGGTAGCTTATGTTTATGCTGCATTTGTGCTTTTCTTCCTGTTTTTTAACTAGATAATATTTAACTCCATCTCGAGATCGCTATAGTAGGAAAAAAATAAGTGCATTGTTGTTCAGGGTTTCCAAGGAATGGGGGGTTGGGAGATGGGGGGATGGGGAAAACGTTCTTCCCACTGTAATAGTGAACGGTTCTCCCTTCTTCTCGTTGCCATGAAATAAATGATGATCACATGATGTTATCCCCTTGCTCCCCAAAACTTGTGTTACACTGTATGTAGGTTCTCATCATTCAGATTGCTGTTAGAAGCAGCTGAGCTGTCATCTTGTTATGCACTAGTCATTTGTTTCCCCCTCCCCCCCCCCCCCCCCCCCACCCCTGCGGCATGCGGGGACTTTGTCGGGCAATAGTCGGGAATTACTGCAGCTTTGCGATGATTTTATGCCCAGACCCCCAGGGACTTAACCTCAAATTTGCCTGACCTAAAATACTCGTGGGAAACCCCGTGGAAATTTTCAAAAACAAAGCCCTCATGAGGAGACTGTGTGCAAAGGATTCTGGGTGCATTCCTCACAAGCAGCGATCCAACATGGTTACCAGAGAGGATAGCATGACGAAGTAATCTCAAATGCCTTTGAAACCCCCGTAAAGTAGCAATGTTGTTGCCAACTGAAATTTGTACTTCCTTCTGAAAAGGCGAACTAGCTTATAGTTATCTTGAATTTATCTTCTTGATAATTTTGCAATCACAATTTCCTAAATCTTAGCCCCTTACTAAAAGTGCTAGACTGCTGGCAGTCTGTTTTTCTCTCGAAATTTCAGCAGGGATTTATATGAGAAGAGACTATTTAGCCTAAAGGAGAATGGGCCGAGACATGGGCATGGCATGCACGAGAAGAAAAACAGACTGCAGACTCTTCTCATGTTTTCGAGGACATTCACACGTGTCAAAATAATCTAATTAACTAATTGAAATCAATTTTCTCGCGGGAGTATCACGAACCGCTGCTCAAAACTCTTGCGTTATGTTAACAAAATACCAAAATGTATTTATCAGGCGAATTTCGCAAGCAGAGCCTAAGAAGCTTGCTTCCTTAGTTACACCGAGGACGCTTCGTGCTCTGGGGATTGCTGTTGACTTTGTAGGTGATCATAGGACAAAAAGGGCACAAAATTCGACACATTGGACAAACTTTTATCTCCAAGAACAAGGTCTTCCAACAGCGTTATCAACAATCCAAGTGAGTCTTTCAGAGTCTGTGCGACGAGTGCGTTAAAAATTTGGAACACCGTTGAGCTACACTGTTTCTTAAAGGCTAATTTAATCCCCGTCGTAGCCAATGTTGAAGCAACTTCCAATGAATGCGAGAATCAACAACGCTGGAAGCGTAAATCAAAATCTTCAATGTCCGGAGAAAAACTAAGACTCCTACTGCAGAACCATAGAGTCGAGCGTCTGTATTAAGGACACCGACACCAGCTTGTTTCTGTTCAGCCTTAAAAGAAGTAGTTTTCAACAGTTTAAGCCGAGACGATCGTGTCTTGATGATCGGAATGATTTGCCATTGCATGATTTGCATCGCTCGTCTTCCGCGAAACTTATGACGCTTTATTTACCCTTCTGTCAATTATCAGTGTCATTAGGTTCATATTGACCAATCAGGTGCTCCGTTGTTGGGCTGACAGAGGGTTTGAAAACATTAATAAGAGTCTGCAGACGGTTTTTTTTCTCGTCTCGCCTTCTTCCTTACTCAGCCATACTGCCAGACTGCTCTTTTGCGTTCGCGTTGACTAAACACTCTTCTAAGCTCGGGCATCTAAGTGGCCCTTAGAGAAAAAACCGGCTACAAGCAGACTATAAAAGTGCTTATTATAAAACAAAATGCAGTACATATGCCCCGTATTGTGACAGTCACCCATGTGGCCAGGTTTCTCTCGACAAGAACGAGTTCAAGAGGGTGTACCAAACAACTGTGTTTGTTGCCGGCATGGCTCACGATAAGTCTTCTCTCAGCTTATTGGTTTTTCTCCCACACTATTTGTCTGATCAAAAAGCTATACTCCAAACAACCTCAGTGCATGGTAAGTATTTTAAGCTGGTTGAAACATTCCTAATGGTTGTTGTTTCTCAAAGTGTATTTAGCGCAGAAATAGACAAACCCTTCTTTACAAGGTCTTTTCAGCTAGCCCTGGAGGGTGGTGGTTTTGCAAAGAAATTCTGCCCTGGTGGGTGGTGGAATTCCCCATAATTAGCATCGCTTGTTTGCAAATTCCCCCGCTATGTCACGGGGGTGGGGGAGCTGGGGAAACAAATGACTAGACAGTGCATTTCATAGTATAGTTATTTCCTGACTTTGCTCTTTCCTGTTCCCTATTCCCAGATCTTTCTTCATACTTCTCTGGTCTGTAGGGATAGAGCTTTAAGTTATCATTGTGGGGGAAAGGCACACAGTTGTAGGAAGAATTTTGTGTCAATGTTTAGAATTTTACTAAATGGAACATTGCTATATTTCAGGGTCAGACAGCTCAATCCAGACTTTGACATGAGTTTTAAATACCGAGTATAAGATTGACAAACTGCTGACTAAATCATGTCAGCCACAAAGCTTGAATTACAGCATCATAAATACCATTACACATCAGAGGATTTCAAATGGCCCAGACAATGGCATTGGACCAAAGATGGAGAACATAAACAGGAGCTAACCAAGGTACAAGGTATATCGATACTGAAACTCCTCAACTGGTTTCAGAACTCATATGCTACACACTGTAAAGTCTGCATACGAGCCAAGTGGCCCATCAGGCCGGAGCTTATCCAAGTTTCTGTGGCATGAAGTGACTAGGTCGGAGTATAATCTATTTTCCCCTGAATGGGCTGCTAGTCCATCATAGGGTTACTCCCAGCGTACCCATTTACGTGTATATATATATTTGGGCAGAGAGGGGCACTGCGAGAGTGAAGTGTCTTGCCCAAGAACACAACATAATGTGCTTGCCAGAACTCAAACCCAAACCACTCAATCCAGAGTCAAGCTCACTAACCATGGGGCCACCATGCCTCCACAGTAACTCGTTTTAACAGTGAAATAAGTTGCATATATTCTGATTCTGAAATCATTATCCTGACCACTGAAATAGCAGGTATGAGATATAATGGGAATCCAACGTGGCATGGTTGTTAGCAAAAATTAAATTTCTATATCATAATATACACTGTAGTTGTTTTTTTATTGGGATGTATAGTTTGACAAGGAGCTTCAAGAAAGATGGGATGCTGCTGTAGATGCTGGTTGTTTTGCTTACAAATTGCATCATGTGGAAGGGAAAGTTGTGCCTGGAAAATACCAACTGTTTATTCAGGTAAATACAGCTAAATTGTGCTTTTGAGCTGGAAAATGACAACAAAACAACTTTAAAGCCCTCCATGCCCTTAAAGTGGTACTATGATCAACATTTTCCCCCTTGATATTTTAGGTGTATCACATAGAATTATATGAAAGAATCAAAACACCGTTTATCGTTTGCAAATATCTGCATTGGTTTCGGAGATATTTAAGTTTGAAAAAATATGTAAAATATGCAAACGAGATGACTGATGATGTCATACACTCAACTCAATACTACCTCAAGTAAATAGAGCTATCTTGGCCAATTTGCAGTGCAGACTATTGAAACTTGGCAGGCTAATAGTTCTATTGGAAACACACCTGCGGCTATAAAAAATTCTGTTCCCATGCCAAATCACTCTGTTCCAGACGCCACCCGCTTGATTTCAATATGTTGGTGATTTTCAGCTTGAAAAACGCTAAACAGGGTCACAAAACAGGGTTCGTACAGGTCATGGAAAACCTGGAAAGTCATGGAATTTTACAATTTCATTTTCCAGGCCTGGAAAGTCCTGAAATTTAGGTGTAGGTCATGGAAAGTCATGGAAAATCAGTATGTTTTCTATGAATGAAAGGCATTAAGATCCAAAGTCGAAAAATTAACTGGCGAGTCCAAAAATCAAATGTAATTTCAGCTGAATAAATGATTGTTTTGACACTACTGCTGGAGGGCAGTAGCTTAACTTAGGTCATGGAATATTTCAAAAAGTCATGGAAAAAGTCATGGAAAGTCATGGAATTTTGATGGGTCATAAGTGTACGAACCCTGCAAAATGGAGCTAACATATTTATATGCCTGCTTGATCATACAAACGAGGCACCATTTGCAAATATGAAAATAGAGCGTTGAAGGTGGACAGAAATGCCTTTAATATTGGGGAAGTCTGGAACCCAGTATGTTGCCAGGGTAACTAAACTTTTAAGCTCATATTGTGTAGCACCTTTAGTTGAATAATACTGCAAAGAATCAAACATTTCTGATACAAAGTGGCTGAGATATCTTTTTTCATCATATTTGATCAAAATTTGGTTGAGTATATGACGTCATCACCTGGCTGATTTGCATATTTTAAAAACTTGAATATCTCTGGAACGAAAAGAGGTATTTGAAAAAAGTAAACAGCATTTTTCTTCTCATACAGGCTACTTGTTTATGTTTTAAAATGGCTTCAATAGGAAAGATGCGATTTTCGTCTTAGTACCATTTTAAATATTTCTATTTGCAGTTGCATTCCACCATGAGTTATCTCCAATTCCTGTTCTTAATATTAGCCAATGAAGGCCCGTGTAATATCTTTATGTCTTGCAGTCTCACAATGTAATAAGCCAATGATCAGGTAATAATGACAATCAAAGGAGCAGTTTTCAATATAATAGGGGGTTTAAAAATCAAAACCAAAGTACAGTCTGGTCTTCGAGTACAGCATGTACATTTAACATATAATCCTCAGCTGACTAATTACAAGGATGCAGAAAATCCAGTGAACCAATCAAAACTCAAAGTAAATTTATCAGTGGCAGTATGGGTAATTGTGTATGACAAGTCACTATTGCTTTTGATTTTACCTCTGCATGATTTGATGACAAAGTGGTGTCATTACATGTAGTTTTAAACCACCCTGTTGCATAGTAAGAACAAGCCAAAGCAAATGCATTCACCAAATTACCTTTGATGCTCAAGAGAAAACTGCTGTATAATGAAAGTATTGTAAATCATTAATATTTAATTACAATGACTACATGTAAAATACCGTGATGACAATACAGACTTAAGTAAGGAATTTATCTTATCTTAACGTGCAGATTTCTTTTCAAAAGTATTGTGAAAGATTAGGGATTACATTGTATTTTAAATTATATTTTATAATTGAATGCAAATGAATGTAAATTAAATTGTTTCTCCTGCTGTAGTTAAATGAAATGAGATTCAACAAACGAAGGCAGCCTGAAGCAATCAGCAGTATTTCTCAGCCATTCAATCCAGAAAAATTTAACTTCACTAAAGTACACAGTAAAGAGGTACGTACAATTCTTTTATTGTAACTTGCAACTAATTATTTTTGTTCTTTTTTTTGTTATGTTTCTTAACTACATGACGGTAGTTGGGTTTTATGCTGTATTTCGTAACACTAACATGGTGGATGCAGAAGGTGGTACCTAGAATACAGTGAATACAGAGACGTGAACTGCATGTACTCTTTTTGACAGCAGAAATCTTAGAAGGCTGGAAAGAGCCACTGACTCTGGAGTGCGCAGCTTTGCACAGGCCAAATCTGAGTCTTGTTGGCATGAGTCTCGCACGAGAACTTTTGTATGTGAGTGGGATGGTTCTACCTCTCAGGTGTACATGTTTGTCAGGTGGTAGCTCAATATTAGAGCAATGGCCATTTTGAAGAACATTTACAGTGTCCGTTGGTTCAACTCCTGTTTGGATTAAATTGCTAAAGGTTACTGTAATTGTCATGTATAGGATTCTTTTTTAGTAACCTGAGTATCAGGCTTTTCTTTCTCGCGGGGTAGGAGAAGGAAGCAACCGGCAAAGAAAAGCCTGACACAAGGTTCTTTATTGCAGTCTTCCACCTCCTCATAGCGTGACAAACGTCAGTGTACGCATTAGCCAATCAGAATTATTTCCGGCTGTCATGTCTACTTTGCATAAATTTTGCGTGCATCAAAGATGACAACAGCGGTTGTTTTTAATTTCGTTCGGGTTTCCGAGAATAATTGCACAATTTGCCTCGAAAATTTTCACACAGAGTATGGAAAGTGTGTCGCCACAGTGCCGCTGTTTGCTGAAACTTTTAACAAAGAGGTTTCTAATGTTTTGTGTGAAAAACCTATCGTGCTTGTGGAATTATTGCTTGAGTTGAGAATTGTTGTCATTCAAGATAGTGAAGATGGCAAAAGGACTGTTTGCAAAAAATGCACTAGGAAAATAGTGAATTGCTACAGAATGTTCGCTGAGTTACGGGAGGCATTGGCGAGTGGTAGGGCACTTGACAAAGGCGAAAGACTTATAGCTTCAAGCTGCTTCAAGCACTCCTGGCCACAAATACCTTTGACAGCCTGTCTTAGTAGTTCAATTCCTGTTCGAGGCTAGCGATCTCGCAACTGAAGTGACTCCAAAGGCAAGCAGCTGACTTGTGAAAATGAAGTTGAAGGAGCTCAACGAAGACCCTCACCGCTGAACAAAGAGAGCTCTGTTTTATGACCAATACTCAGAGCTGGACGATGAAATAACCAGTCTGATATCCCGAGCCGACAAAAACCTGAGGAGGAAATCTTTTCTTTTGAAAGCAGGCTTTCGAGGCACAATTTCTGTTCTCTCTTTTTAGTTCAATTCCAGGAAAGAACTCTAGAGCGACTTCAAGAGCCGTTTTGAAGTCGTCGCTTTCCATGATCACGTAGAAATATCTAGCGAAGTTTTCGTTCTCGTCGAGATCAGTTCACAGAATACGTCCGTATAGAATTTTTATTTCCGGTGGTGTGACGTCAGGGTGCATTGTAAATTATCCAATCAGCGCAACGTCCAGAATCTGGACGTACGACATGAGCCAATAAAAACATTTGTGTCAGGCCTTTCTCATCAATTCCTCCCTACCCCTACCCTCTTGCTAAGAAAGGCCTGATACTCAGATTACTTTTTTAGGTACTGGATTACTGAACAATGACTCTTAAAAAAATCATGATAACAGATCTCCTCAAGTGATGTTTTGTCAATTTTTGGACACAGGTGTTGTTTGAACTTTGTCCAAAGCACACACCAGCAGCAGTCACTTCAGGAGATGATCACCATCTTATGATAATAAATGCTAGTCCTTTGGAATATGGACACTCTCTGTTGGTTCCAAGTGTCAATTCTTGTCTTCCACAGGTACAGTATGACGTGTATTATTCATTGTTGTGCATTGTGTTTGGGGCAGGAGTGAAAAAGGATCTGGAATTGAACAAGACTTCATGATATGTATACTGTACATGTACAGACATGAAACTAAAAACAGAATAAGAAAAGTAATTATAGTAAATATCTTTGATCACACTGACTACCCTGACTGTACTGCATGGAGTCACACTCAAGGCAAGCAAAGTCAGGATTAGCCTGTTGCAGGCCCTCCCTCAGTGGAGACAATTGGTGGAAAATGCAGGTGGGCGATGAGCAGAATCAGTGACTAGTGGGATCCCAGAGAGAAAAGGAGGTAAGGTAAAGTCTGCATTCGGACCAAGTGGCATCAGGCCGGAGCTTATCCGGGTTTCCCGGAGCGTAATTAAAACAATGCTTTTTCTCTACCAGACCCTGCTTGTCGACCACCTGCTTTTCGATCATTCCCACTGACTGTGAGCCTGCAACAGGCTAAGAGAGGATTTATTAAGTACTTTTGAAGTTTGATTCAAATATGAACATATACATGTAAAACCTTCATCTAAGCAGACTGATTGATAATTCATGTTATTGTAAAAACAAAACAAGCAAACAAAAACAAAAATACAATAGAAATAAAGCCAAAACAATGGAAAAGCAAAAACAGGCAAAAAAGGAACAAAAAACTACATGTAGATGGAGACATCTTTTAGAAAAAGGTGACATTTTGAAAGTTTTCAAAATTGTGAATTTTAATACTGTTCTTACAGATTCTTACCGAGGAAGCACTGTTACTGGCTCTAGAGATATCTATGCTTAGTAACCACAGGTAACAGACTGAAACTTAGAAGTGAACTTTAGCCATTAGATTTATGTTATTGATTTCTAAGTTTATTTCATGAACTTAAAAGCCACAATTTGGCTTTAAGTTATCAAGTTTTGTTCCTGTCATCCTTCCTCCAAGAGTCCACCCCCTGATACTGAATTGCAAAACCCAACTGACCAATTTTAAAATAACCAGTGAGAATGTTTTTCAAATTAAAAGGGCCACTTATGTACATGTAGTGCGCTGCACAAAATGGTGTTGTGACATATTAGGCTTCTTGAAGAACTGCTGAGTGCAACAAATGACTTTGTTTAATCTTAGTCTTTGCACTGTTGTTGAGTCTGACACAATCTACTTTGAATGAATTGTCTTCTTTTGGAACTTTACACGGCCATGTTGCACCCTTCTAACTTTTTTGTTGCACTCTATCTGCATGTAAAACTTTTCACACAGCTGCTATCAGGATCATCATTTAAGGGTCTTTATAAATTGCAAAATGCATTGAGTTGTGATTATCTTAACATGATGTAATTGTACCAAACGTTTTGTTCCTTGCAGAGGATTTCATGTGGGTTTCAACAGCCTGTGTGCTCATGCCTCAGTGAACCATTTACATTTTCACACATGGTACAGTGAGTACCCATCCTATCTTGAAACAGCAGTAAGTTAATATATTGAACCACAGGAAGCTTTAATTGTTTTACATGTAGTTACAGTAGGATGAGAGTTAATGACAGAAGCAATAAAAAGAAGTACTAAATTGGTATAGTTTACCTGTAGTTTACTTTGTCTCTTATAGAAGAGAAGATATGACAATTCATACATTTAAACTGTGCAGAATGATACGAAGATATGATCGATCAACGCAGTTAAATTATACACACAACATAAGCAGTTGTGAAAGTAATTTTTTTTCAGCCTTTTGTTCATGACTGCATTGACCAATCATATCTTTACATCATTCTCTGCAGTTCAAATATATGGATTTTCATATATTGTCTTGTATTCTTCACCTTCTACGGGTATGTTACGAACTCACGTTGCAAGTTTTCGTCGATGTTTCCCGTTTTTCACCTTGCGTAATCAACTTGACCGGCAACAAAAACATTTGTTGCGGGTTGAAGAAATGCGGCGCGCTGATTGGTTGATTTGCTAGGGCACGAGCAGATTTGTTGCGCGACAAGTTGTGAGTTTGATGAAAAACGAGCAACAAGGCCAAAATTTGTTGCTCAAAGTACATGTAGACCCGCGCTCTACTTTTCGCAACAACTTCTTTCAACCCGCAACAAATGGTTTTGTTGCGCGACAAGTTGATCACGCAAGGTGAAAAGCGGGAAACATCGACATAAACTTGCAACGAAACAATGTTGCGTGACAAGTTGACGGTTTTTGTATCTCGTATTTCGCCACCTTTATACAAACACGATTTTTAACCAATCAGCGCGCGTGCTTTCTTAGGACTGTTTCCTAAATGAATTTACAAAAAAAGACCTCCACGCGCACATCCTGCAAACCACTAGCATTAAGCTCATACAACTTCTCGTAGAGATACAAAAACCTTCAACTTGTCGCGCAACATTGTTTCGTTGCAAGTTAATGTCCGCTGTTTCCCGCTTTTTCACCTTGCGTGGATCAACTTGTCGCGCAACAAAACCCATTTGTTGCAGTTTTGAAAGAAGTTGTTGCGAAAAGTCAGGGCGCGGGTCCATGTCCTTGAGCAAACAAATTTTGGCCTTGTTGCTCGTTTTTCATCAAAACTCACAACTTGTCGCGCAACAAAATCTGCTCGTGCCCTAGCAAATCAACCAATCAGCGCGCCGCATTTCTTCAATCCGCAACAAATGTTTTTGTTGCCGGTCAAGTTGATTACGCAAGGTGAAAAACGGAAACATCGACGAAAACTTGCAACGTGAGTTCGTAACATACCCGTAGAAGGTGAAGAATACAAGAAAATATATGAAAATCCATATATTTGAACTACAGAGAATGATGTAAAGATATGATTGGTCGATGCAGTCATGAACAAAAGGCTGAAAAAAATTACTTTCACAACTGCTTATGTTGTGTGTATAATTTAACTGCGTTGATCGATCATATCATCGTATCATTCTGCACAGTTTAAATGTATGAATTGTCATATCTTCTCTTGTATAAGAGACAAAGTAAAACTACAGGTAAACTATACCAATTTAGTACTTCTTTTTATTGCTTCTGTCATTAACTCTCATCCTACTGTAACTACATGTAAAACAATTAAAGCTTCCTGTGGTTCAATATATTAACTTACTGCTGTTTCAAGATAGGATGGGTACTCACTGTACCATGTGTGAAAATGTAAATGGTTCACTGAGGCATGAGCACACAGGCTGTTGAAACCCAAATGAAATCCTCTGCAAGGAACAAAACGTTTGGTACAATTACATCATGTTAGATAATCACAACTCAATGCATTTTGTAACATGATGTAATTGTACCAAACGTTTTGTTCCTTGCAGAGGATTTCATTTGGGTTTCAACAGCCTGTGTGCTCATGCCTCAGTGAACCATTTACATTTTCACACATGGTACAGTGAGTACCCATCCTATCTTGAAACAGCAGTAAGTTAATATATTGAACCACAGGAAGCTTTAATTGTTTTACATGTAGTTACAGTAGGATGAGAGTTAATGACAGAAGCAATAAAAAGAAGTACTAAATTGGTATAGTTTACCTGTAGTTTACTTTGTCTCTTATACAAGAGAAGATATGACAATTCATACATTTAAACTGTGCAGAATGATACGATGATATGATCGATCAACGCAGTTAAATTATACACACAACATAAGCAGTTGTGAAAGTAATTTTTTTCAGCCTTTTGTTCATGACTGCATCGACCAATCATATCTTTACATCATTCTCTGTAGTTCAAATATATGGATTTTCATATATTTTCTTGTATTCTTCACCTTCTACGGGTATGTTACGAACTCACGTTGCAAGTTTTCGTCGATGTTTCCCGTTTTTCACCTTGCGTAATCAACTTGACCGGCAACAAAAACATTTGTTGCGGATTGAAGAAATGCGGCGCGCTGATTGGTTGATTTGCTAGGGCACGAGCAGATTTGTTGCGCGACAAGTTGTGAGTTTGATGAAAAACGAGCAACAAGGCCAAAATTTGTTGCTCAAAGTACATGTAGACCCGCGCTCTACTTTTCGCAACAACTTCTTTCAACCTGCAACAAATGGTTTTGTTGCGCGACAAGTTGATCACGCAAGGTGAAAAGCGGGAAACATCGACATAAACTTGCAACGAAACAATGTTGCGCGACAAGTTGAAGGTTTTTGTATCTCGTATTTCGCCACCTTTATACAAACACGATTTTAACCAATCATCGCGCGTGCTTTCTTAGGACTGTTTTCTAAATGAATTTACAAAAAAGACCTCCACGCGCACATCCTGCAAACCACTAGCGTTAAGCTCATACAACTTTCTCGTAAGAGACAACAGAAGAAAAGTAACACCAAGGTCTGGTAAACTATTCTGTCGTTCATTCCTTTATTTGCTTTCATCCTACTCCGCAAGACTGTATGCATGCTGTAAAGTACAGTTTAACCCTCCATAACAATGGCCACTCATAAGCAGACACTTGGTCATGGTCCCAGCCTCGTACAAGAACTGCATGGAACAGTTTAATCTGAAGAATATTCACTCGGATAGTTTAATTGTAGCAAAGGTGCAGATATGATCCATCCTCTTTGAGATTACCATTGTTCCCAATAACAGTAAAACTGCAGACAAATGCTTATCTATAGCATTTTTGTATTTGATGAACAGGAGGTCGGTATTGTGTGTGA
>JAHPZR010056132.1:70000-71396 GCA_019787425.1 Platygyra sinensis | reverse complement strand
TAGGCCTATCCAGATTCTGCTCGGCAACTTTTCAGCAACTTTTAGGATTTTGAGCAACTTTTTTGTCAGAGAGCAACTTCTAGCAATTTTTTGGAAAACTAGCACTTTTTTGGTAACTTTTGGGCTTTTTAACCTATTTTGGACCAAAATGCTGAATAACCCCCTTTTTTTGTTAAATAAACAAGTTTAAATTCTAAACATCTTTCTAGTAAAACTCATATTTTTACCCTTTGAATGGGTATCATATGGAGTTGTGGACGTGGTAATTAATTACAAGAAGTGGGTTAGCCTTAACCTCGTTGCCAGGGCTTTTCCCTTCTCGTGAGGGCCGCCCGCCGCCACCCTCCTCCCCGCCCCACGAGAAGGGAAAAGCCCTGGGAACGAGGCTGGGGCAGCGGACTGTGTGTAAGCAAAATGGCGGACGCCACGTTGTCTTCCGAGGACGAAGAAATCGTAAACCCCATTGAAACTGCAGTTAGCAGGGGAGCTTCGCTCATGGAGCCTGAAAAGGCTTCGATTTTTTTTTCTTTTATTACTTTTTGTTCGATTTTTTTCCTTAGTTGTACCTTAACCTGATCACAAAGCAATTGTTATTAAAATTAGACATGCTGTCTTAAAAACATTCGAGCAACTTTACAAAATTTTTGAGCAACTTTTGAGCAACTTTTTGGCATATTTCTTAGTAACTTTTTACCTTTTTCG
This sequence comes from Platygyra sinensis, assembly GCA_019787425.1. NCBI lineage: Eukaryota > Metazoa > Cnidaria > Anthozoa > Scleractinia > Merulinidae > Platygyra > Platygyra sinensis. The sequence continues at coordinate 70,694 of JAHPZR010056132.1, read as the reverse complement.
GAGCAGAATCTGGACGCCCCTAGGCTTCGGGGTGGAGCCTCTCCGTATTAAACTTTGTTAAGCTGTACCACCCCCCTACCCCGGGGGGGGGGGAGGGGGCAGAGGCAAGAATCAACGACGAGCCATCTACAAGGTTGTAAATCGTGTGTGCCAGGAATGCGTTGCTGCCGGCAAGAGACTTGTGGCAAGCTGTAAGAAGAGCCGGATGGCAAGCGGCAGGAACGAATAAAGTGACAGAAAGTCTCTCTCGTCGATGAGTGAAAATCTGGGTCGATCGGACTACGCTAAACAGGGAGACAAAAAAGGGGATGGCCCAACCGAAAGTAAATGACTGAAGACTAGAGAGATGGTTTTGAGGTAGAAATAACAGCTAGGGAATTCGAAATAATCGAGTTCGAACCCACTGGGGTCCAACCGTATATGTTTTATCAGAAAAAGTTTAGCAAAAGAGATTTGACAGATGGTGACTACAATGTATAATAATCATTGTAAAGCGTTATTGGTTTCTTAGTAGAAATAATGCCACATAAATAAAGATTATTATTATTATTATTATTATTATTATTATTATTATTATTATTATTATTATTATTATTATTATTATTATTATTGGTTAGGACATTATTAGAAAATGTAATCAGCTTAGACCAGAGCAGTCTTCTGCTACACCAAAAAAAAGATGTATTTCAGTTCT
>JAHPZR010056132.1:45000-65000 GCA_019787425.1 Platygyra sinensis | reverse complement strand
CAAGTCCGAGTCGGTGTTTTCAGATTGTCAAGCAAAATCGTGAAAAAGATTTGTTTCGTCGTCTTTTGTGCTGAGATACTACAACAATTCTCACTAACGTTCGCCAAAAGACTACTAACATCATGTGTGTCTCTTCTTTCTTTCGCAGCGAAAATAAAATAGACAAGGAGTTTTAACTCAATCGAAATCTTTATTCGAGTTTTGATTACAAGCGTCATCGTATTAAACTTTTCTGATTATTTCTGCTGTTTTCACATATTTTCAGCAAAGCTTTTAATATGTTCTCAAACATTAATCAACCTTAAACATTAGAGATATTATATGAGTTCGATATACGTTTCACACCAAAGTGCGCAGATTATATGCCTTTTGTTGAGAAAAAAGTAAACGACAGGTGTTATTTATTCAGTTCACGGCCCTTTTAAATACATAAATGACCGATTTCCCAACCCTTTTATACACCTAAAGCCTGAAAAAGGTATCCCTTTCGGGCGGAGCCTCCCCGTATAGGCCATTATAGGGAGTATCCCCCCGGGCCTCTGGCTCCAAAACGCCACACCAACAGCAAATGTCTTCAAATATTCGGCATGAGTAACAGAGCTTATCGACCAAGTCAGGGCATGAAACATCTTGCCTGACTACGAAGACGCTGCTCAACTCGTCATCTTCCGGAATTAATGAAACCCCACAGCTGTATTGCAGCGCGTCGGTTATTTTATTGAGCTGCTCCATCTCTGCCGCTGTGGGCTTGGTGACAGCAAATAGTTGTTTCCAGGCTCCACGGATATTATGCTGAGGTACCGGGCCTCCTAGCTCCAGGTTCCTTTTCCATTTTTTTTCTTTTCCGACCGACCCAAAATCAGAACATTCGACATGAAACGCAAAAAGGGGGATGGTCTCTCGAACTCTCGCTATTTCGAACTAGTGTCCATTTTCCCTGAGCCTTGAATGAAATTGGCAAAAGCTCCCCCCTGAGGACCTTTTAGAGGCTGGACAACCAACAGGTACCAAAAAAGCCAACCTGACAGAGGACCCTGGCCCGCCAGGTTGGGGGTTGGGCATGCAGGTACCAATCTCATCATCCCGTAAAAATAATTGATTAGGGAGACTGATATTTCTTCCTGCCCAAAACCCCTAGGAGGTTATGTGAAAGGGAATATGTCATGATACTTTATGTGTAAGTGAGGTTGTCAAATTGTCAGTGTTATTTCAAGTTGTTTTAAAGTTGAATTCAAAGGGAGTGGTGACTAAGTGATTACCCTTACAAAGTTTCAAGAAAAACTACTCAATTTGTAGGGACAGAAGAACACATACAATATTGTATTGTGGTTATTCCATTCATCCATTTAATTATATACACAGGCAAAAAGATTTTAATCTTAGGATTGTGAGAGGGTTCAAGGATTACCCATTTTTACGGGGGGTCCTGTCAATCCTCATGGTCAGTTCTTGGTATGTAATTTTTGTGAAAAAAGTAATGCCAGTCAGGGCATAGCTACTGTAGGGGAGGGGGAGTCATCCCCGTTTTGTAAGCTTTTTCTGAGTAAACAACCTACAACAGGTGAAGAAAATGGCACGACAACCAGGTGAGTGCCTTCACTTTGAGAGAGTGTGACCCCTCCCCCCTTTGGAAAATCTTGGCTATGCCCTTGCTAGTGTCACAAGTTATGTTAGTATAATATGTAAGCAGAATTAATATCACAGAAGTCATGTAATGGCATGGTAAATAATTAACAACTATTCACCAAAGTGGAGGTGGCTAGCGGTGAATAGTTGTTTTAGTATAACCTATAAAACAGTGAGATAATATACACCGCAAAAAACTAATTTGGATGAATTTTCTTCTCTTGTCACGACACAAACCGGGACGCCATTTTTCCTGAGTTGCTTGGAGGTAAATAGCACAGGATATTCAGAGTTTGACGAGCCAATCAGCGCACGCATATAACACTATCCACTGTTTTAGTATATACTAATGTATGTTATTGACAATTGTCAACTAGTGAATAATAATTATAATGTTGGGAACTTTGTAAGTACACAGTATTAGTACAGTAAGCAAAGCTGCTGTTGTTAAGCAGTGTTATTAGTAATAAGTCGGGTTAATACTGAAAAAAAAAAACAATAATTATCAGTCTGCTCAATTTTATGTGAGATTCCTTCCATCAATTCCTCCTAGACTTGATCTTTCAGATCAAAAATGTGATGGGTTCTTTGTTTCATTTTGTTATTTTTTTTTTCATTTTCTGTTTTTCCTACTAAATTAAAGATATGGGAATTTTGGTAAAAAATGTTCCTGAGATTTAGTGGTCAAAACTGTATTTCAGGCAGTGTTAATTTTTGTAAAGAACTGGGCGAACTGCCTTTTAGTGAGATTTGGATTCTTTCAACACTGATTGTTAAGCACACTTCATTCCTTAAGTCTAATGCACAGCATTCACTGAAAACAGCTTTTAGTGTTATAATATATAGTTTGAATTTTAAATATTTTAACGTATGTGATGTGTATTTTTATGGGCTAATGAACTGATCGTGTTTAAATAAAGATTGTCTATCTATGTCAACTTCATTACTTGTAATGAAAATATACACTACTCATTTCCACATAATTATTATCATATATTTTACACGTATTATAAACAATTATTGGATGAGGTTTTTGTGATATCCTGAATAATCAAAGTCGAGGTACGTGTTATCAGCCGAAGCCGAAGGCTGAGGCTGATAACACTAACTGAGACCTTGATTATTCCGGATGTCACAAAAACCGAATCTAATAATTGTTTTATTATACATTGTTTTGAAGAAAATAACGACAAACGCATTATCGATGAAGCGAATCAAGAAGCCATTCTTACTTCGCTGTCCGTGAACTTGACATTGGTCTTGGAAATCATGCATTGCGTGAACAACCTACAGATTATTCACTAATCTGTAGGTACAGATTAGTGAATAATCTGTAGGTTGCACTGATTCCCAGAACTAACTGTAGGTTTTTAGCCAATGAGAAGACAGATGGTGACTACAATGTATAATAATCATTGTAAAGCGTTATTGGTTTCTTAGTAGAAATAATGCCACATAAATAAAGATTATTATTATTATTATTATTATTATTATTATATTATTATTATTATTATTATTATTATTATTATTATTATTGGTTAGGACATTATTAGAAAATGTAATCAGCTTAGACCAGAGCAGTCTTCTGCTACACCAAAAAAAAGATGTATTTCAGTTCTCATTAACAAGAAATGCGACATCAAACCCTCAAGGAAGCAATTTTATTTTAGTGTTTAACTCACGAAGACTTAATAGTTACATTTGAAACATTGTCCATTACCTTGCAACTTTTTCTTCCCCCACACAAGATAATAGCTGATCCCTATATTCCTGACATCAATCAGTGTGTAAACAGTTGTTTTGACACTGGGAAAAGTTGAATTTTTTTCAATAAATTAATCTCAGAAACATTTTGTTTATTGGGTTTGTTAAATTCGAGATAAAGCAATGGTTCTCGGCTTAGCAAGTCCAAGTTTGTGCTTGGTTTAGTCTCGCTCGACTGCCGACTGTGACTGCTCGAATTTTTTTCTGGATCATTTTCTAAAAGAAACGGCTTTATCTTTCGTTTTCTGGTTTCTCGAACCTGTTCAATGCCTCGGCAAGACTTTTTTGGAGCTTATCTTTTGCCCAGTCACGTAAAATATTTTCCTAATTCTCAAAACTTTCCGCCATTTTAAAACGGCAGAGGGAAAAGCTTTGTAACGATGACGTCAATCGTGCATCTGTACTCTAATAGATCATAGGCGAGAACCAATCAAAATGCGAGAATAACTTGGGTTATGATATAACAAACAATACATATCTGGGTCGACTCAGAAGCCCACGATAGATTAGCAATGGCGATATTTTTTTTCTTTTTCTATCCTTCGTTTTTACCATGAAATTTAATTTCGTTTTATGAAACGTGAGAGTGGAGAAAATTGTTCGACCCCCAAAATTACTTGGTTTAAACCATCCCCAAAATGTTCAGTGGCTCATAACTGGATGTTGCATGTACAGTTTGTATTATTTTGTAGTTTATTTTTGTAAATAAAGCTGACACAAGTGTTTGACACGAGAAGGAGTGCGTTGTGTTATGCTTTTTGATCGTACTTAAAAAGTCATGACTAAAATATAAATCTCTCACCCAAAAAGGTGACAAAATGTATCATCCCTTTTTCAAACGCATGAAAGGGTTTCACATCTCCGTGTTCACTATTATTCGTGGGGGTTGCTGTGGCTATGAGGGCTATGACATATATTGTTTGACATGCTGCTATAAATCTTATGCATCAATATTTTTTCAAAATGCAATTATCCTTAAGCAATAGAGCACTTTTTCCATGTTTACATAGCCTCATCTAAACATGAGGGTTGGCAGAATTCAAGACAGTTATGCAAACCCTCGACTACGTCTCAGGTTTGCATAACTTTTGGGAATTCTCCCAATCCTCCAAGTGTTAAGATGAGGCTCTGTATGTAAACATGGAAAAAGTACTCTATTGCTTTTATAAAATAATTCTTAAAAATACACGCAAATCTGAAACGTCACAACCGTGTTTACATACTCTGTTCTAAACACACCTATCGCCCAATGAGAGTTTGCGTAGTGGCTCAGTTATTTTATAAACTAATAAATTGTTTGACTTGCTGCTATAAATCTTATACACAAATATTTTAAAAAATGCAATTATCCAATAAGTGACACTCTTGTATAAACCTGGTTAATGAAAATAATTTCTGTGCTTTTTTTATTCTTCAGGATGAAACCACAGAACTATAGAACCAACTCTGAAATGACTATGTCTACTACAGGACTGCCACATAAGAGTACAAGAATACCTTCCCGCCAGTCAGTAAGCTTTCAAGACTTACAAGCATCTGATGAAGAGTTTGACCCCAATGATTTAGCCTTGGATTTGTCGGAATTTTCCGATGGCCCTGAGGAAGAACTTGCAAGGTTACATGATAATACCAGTACAACTGATGCATTTCTTAACAGTAGTTATAATCCAGATAGCTGGTTTATAAAGCCAGTTCATCGCACAGCAAGTCCACCAGTTGACATTGAGAAAATTGCACAAAGACAGCCTTTAAAAGCTTCTGTGTTGAGGTCATCTATGGAAGGAAATGTTACAAGTAATCCAAGTGAAAATATCAGGAAAACACCTGTCAGGGACTTTGACATGTCACTTTTTAGAGATGCAGAGAATCACATGTTGTCTTCAAGAACAATCAGTGCCTTGGCGACACCATATCAGGAAGAACTGGCTAGATTACGGTTAGACAGACTGCGTTTAGAAGAGGAGAGACTTCTCCAAAAGAAATGTATGGAGGAACTTGAAAGAATCCGTGGTCCCAAACCCAGGTGGTACGAACTGAAAACTCCTGATTTTCACCGTGAAGCTAAGAGAAACAATGACATTCTCTCTTTATCAGGTCATTATGGAGATATCATGGAATATAGGGATCAGCTATTATCTTGTGTGGGGGAAGAAAAAGTTGCAAGGTAATGGACAATGTTTCAAATGTAACTATTAAGTCTTCGTGAGTTAAACACTAAAATAAAATTGCTTCCTTGAGGGTTTGATGTCGCATTTCTTGTTAATGAGAACTGAAATACATCTTTTTTTTGGTGTAGCAGAAGACTGCTCTGGTCTAAGCTGATTACATTTTCTAATAATGTCCTAACCAATAATAATAATAATAATAATAATAATAATAATAATAATAATAATAATAATAATAATAATAATAATCATCTTTATTTATGTGGCATTATTTCTACTAAGAAACCAATAACGCTTTACAATGATTATTATACATTGTAGTCACCATCTGTCTTCTCATTGGCTAAAAACCTACAGTTAGTTCTGGGAATCAGTGCAAACCTACAGATTATTCACTAATCTGTACCTACAGATTAGTGAATAATCTGTAGGTTGTTCACGCAATGCATGATTTCCAAGACCAATGTCAAGTTCACGGACAGCGAAGTAAGAATGGCTTCTTGATTCGCTTCATCGATAATGCGTTTGTCGTTATTTTCTTCAAAACAATGTATAATAAAACAATTATTAGATTCGGTTTTTGTGACATCCGGAATAATCAAGGTCTCAGTTAGTGTTATCAGCCTCAGCCTTCGGCTTCGGCTGATAACACGTACCTCGACTTTGATTATTCAGGATATCACAAAAACCTCATCCAATAATTGTTTATAATACGTGTAAAATATATGATAATAATTATGTGGAAATGAGTAGTGTATATTTTCATTACAAGTAATGAAGTTGACATAGATAGACAATCTTTATTTAAACACGATCAGTTCATTAGCCCATAAAAATACACATCACATACGTTAAAATATTTAAAATTCAAACTATATATTATAACACTAAAAGCTGTTTTCAGTGAATGCTGTGCATTAGACTTAAGGAATGAAGTGTGCTTAACAATCAGTGTTGAAAGAATCCAAATCTCACTAAAAGGCAGTTCGCCCAGTTCTTTACAAAAATTAACACTGCCTGAAATACAGTTTTGACCACTAAATCTCAGGAACATTTTTTACCAAAATTCCCATATCTTTAATTTAGTAGGAAAAACAGAAAATGAAAAAAAAAATAACAAAATGAAACAAAGAACCCATCACATTTTTGATCTGAAAGATCAAGTCTAGGAGGAATTGACGGAAGGAATCTCACATAAAATTGAGCAGACTGATAATTATTGTTTTTTTTTTTCAGTATTAACCCGACTTATTACTAATAACACTGCTTAACAACAGCAGCTTTGCTTACTGTACTAATACTGTGTACTTACAAAGTTCCCAACATTATAATTATTTCACTAGTTGACAATTGTCAATAACATACATTAGTATATACTAAAACAGTGGATAGTGTTATATGCGTGCGCTGATTGGCTCGTCAAACTCTGAATATCCTGTGCTATTTACCTCCAAGCAACTCAGGAAAAATGGCGTCCCGGTTTGTGTCGTGACAAGAGAAGAAAATCATCCAAATTAGTTTTTTGCGGTGTATATTATCTCACTGTTTTATAGGTTATACTAAAACAACTATTCACCGCTAGCCACCTCCACTTGGGTGAATAGTTGTGAATTATTTACCATGCCATTACATGACTTCTGTGATATTAATTCTGCTTACATATTATACTAACATAACTTGTGACACTAGCAAGGGCATAGCCAAGATTTTCCAAAGGAGGGGAGGGGTCACACTCTCTCAAAGTGAAGGCACTCACCTGGTTGTCGTGCCATTTTCTTCACCTGTTGTAGGTTGTTTACTCAGAAAAAGCTTACAAAAACGGGGATGACTCCCCCTCCCTTACAGTAGCTATGCCCTGACTGGCATTACTTTTTTCACAAAAATTACATACCAAGAACTGACCATGAGGATTGACAGGACCCCCCGTAAAAATGGGTAATCCTTGAACCCTCTCACAATCCTAAGATTAAAATCTTTTTGCCTGTGTATATAATTAAATGGATGAATGGAATAACCACAATACAATATTGTATGTGTTCTTCTGTCCCTACAAATTGAGTAGTTTTTCTTGAAACTTTGTAAGGGTAATCACTTAGTCACCACTCCCTTTGAATTCAACTTTAAAACAACTTGAAATAACACTGACAATTTGACAACCTCACTTACACATAAAGTATCATGACATATTCCCTTTCACATAACCTCCTAGGGGTTTTGGGCAGGAAGAAATATCAGTCTCCCTAATCAATTATTTTTACGGGATGATGAGATTGGTACCTGCATGCCCAACCCCCAACCTGGCGGGCCAGGGTCCTCTGTCAGGTTGGCTTTTTTGGTACCTGTTGGTTGTCCAGCCTCTAAAAGGTCCTCAGGGGGGAGCTTTTGCCAATTTCATTCAAGGCTCAGGGAAAATGGACACTAGTTCGAAATAGCGAGAGTTCGAGAGACCATCCCCCTTTTTGCGTTTCATGTCGAATGTTCTGATTTTGGGTCGGTCGGAAAAGAAAAAAATGGAAAAGGAACCTGGAGCTAGGAGGCCCGGTACCTCAGCATAATATCCGTGGAGCCTGGAAACAACTATTTGCTGTCACCAAGCCGACAGCGGCAGAGATGGAGCAGCTCAATAAAATAACCGACGCGCTGCAATACAGCTGTGGGGTTTCATTAATTCCGGAAGATGACGAGTTGAGCAGCGTCTTCGTAGTCAGGCAAGATGTTTCATGCCCTGACTTGGTCGATAAGCTCTGTTACTCATGCCGAATATTTGAAGACATTTGCTGTTGGTGTGGCGTTTTGGAGCCAGAGGCCCGGGGGGATACTCCCTATAATGGCCTATACGGAGAGGCTCCGCCCGAAAGGGATACCTTTTTCAGGCTTTAGGTATATAAAAGGGTTGGGAAATCGGTCATTTATGTATTTAAAAGGGCCGTGAACTGAATAAATAACACCTGTCGTTTACTTTTTTCTCAACAAAAGGCATATAATAGGGGTAGCTTTTCTTCCAAAATGGTATATAAAAGGGTAAGGGGTTGGGCCTCGGGGTGGAGCCTCTCCGTATTAAACTTTGCTAAGCTGTACCACCCCCCCTCCCCGGGGGGGGGAGGGGCAGAGGCAAGAATCAACGACGAGCCATCTACAAGGTTGTAAATCGTGTGTGCCAGGAATGCGTTGCTGCCGGCAAGAGACTTGTGGCAAGCTGTAAGAAGAGCCGGATGGCAGGCGGCAGGAACGAATAAAGTGACAGAAAGTCTCTCTCGTCGATGAGTGAAAATCTGGGTCGATCGGACGACGCTAAACAGAGAGACAAAAAAGGGGATGGCCCAACCGAAAGTAAATGACTGAAGACTAGAGAGATGGTTTTGAGGTAGAAATAACAGCTAGGGAATTCGAAATAATCGAGTTCGAACTACTGGGGTCCAACCGTATATGTTTTATCAGAAAAAGGTTTAGCAAAAGAGATTTGACCGAAATTATCTGACGATACTGAAAGAGAAAGCATAAATAATAGTTGATTTGCAGGGCGTCCGCAGTCTTCTCAAGGTTTTCAGAAGATTGATTTTATCGAGCAAATTTTTAAGTGCCACTATGACGAAAATCACATCCTTTCTATCAAAGCCATTTTAAAGCATAAATAAGTAGTCTGCATTAGAAGAAAAATGCCGTTTACTATTTTCAAATATCTCTTTTTGTTCCAGAGATATTCAAGTTCTTAAAATATGCAAATTAGCAAAGTGATGACGTCATACACTCAACCAAATTTTGATCAAATATGATGAAAAAGGATATCTCAGACAATTTGTATCAGAAATGTTTGATTCTTTGCAGTAAGATTCTACTAAGTGTGCTTCACAATTTGAGCGTAATAGTTTTGTTACCATGGCAACATACTGGGTTCCGGATCTCCTCAATATTAAAGGCATTTCTGGCCATCTTTGGCGTCCCATTTTTATATTTGCAAGTGGTGCCTCATATACATGATCCAACAAGCATATAAATATCTTGTTTGACGTTTTTCGGGCTGAACATCACTTACATATTGAAAACAAGTGGGTGACTACTGGAAAAGGGTGAGTTGCCTTGGGAACAAAATGTTCTATAGCTATAGGTGTGTTTTCTGTAGAACTATTAGCCTGCTAAGTTTCAATGCTCTGCGCCGCAAATTGGCCAAGATAGCTCTATTTGTATACATGATGTAAAGTTGGGTTGAGTAAATGACGTCATCATTCATCTCATTTGCATATTTTGCACATTTTTCAAACTTTCATATCTCCGGAACTAATGCAGATATTTGCAAACGGTAAACGGCGTTTGCATTCTTTTATAGAATTCTTTGTGATCCACCTAAAAAATCAAGAGGTAAAAATTTGATCATAGTGGCACCTTAAGGTAAAAAATATGACATACTGACAATGTTATTGGCTTGTCTAAAACATAATCAGCAAAGTATAACATTTTTTATAGATATTTTTTTTTCCCGGTGAAACGTTAAAACATACCTTGATGGACAAAACCCTGGCGTTCTGTCCCGCACTAGACGACTCTATTGTAACTGAACTGCATGCTTTGTGACGTGGCCTCCTCATTAAATATTATTATCATTATCATTATCATTATCATTATCATTATCATTAACATTATCATTATCATTATCATTATCATTATTATTATTATTATTATTATTATTATTATTGCTATTGTTATTATTATTATTTATTTATTTTTTATTTTTTTATTTTTTTTATTTTTTTGTTTGTTATTTATTAATAACTAAAACATACCCCTGATCAAGACCAATAGCATGTCCACCATTTTCCCATGAGGGTTCCCGTGTCTCGGCAAGGAAAAGGGGCGGGCACAGTTATAATGTGCGGCCAAGTATAGACGCCCACTTCTTTTTTAGATACCACCTTAATTAGTCGCCTATGAGCAAATGTAATTTTCGCAATCCCAAGTTAGTCACTTTCCGTTTATGCATCTGCCTAAAATGAAGCGACACTTTTGTTAAACTGAATGATCATGAAGGAGAGATAAACAACCTTTTTACCGCGAAACTTCCATTATTAAATCTTTACTCACCCACCCATACGCCCCACCCCCAAACCAAATCCCGAAAATGTGCGACCCCATTCTGGTAACTATTTAAAATGCAACCCAATTACAGTCAATCCAGTCGTGAAATGCTGCCCCATCCAGCGAAACAGTGATCTCTATTATCCTATTACGAGAAATCACCCGCCTACCCTACCGGCCGACTTATACAACCACTAATTTTCTCTTGATCACAGTCAAGATTATTTAAGGTTCTTTACTGCTCGGCGTCTTCCCAATTGCAATTTTTGCTGCAAGAGCGCACGGCGTCGTATAACGGCTGTGGAGGTATCTAAGGGATACGTGCGACCAAATAACATGGCATACACCAACGGGTTGTTAAATGAGCTCACAACCATTTTATGTCCAGAGTAGTCCATTTCGTTTCCTGAGATTATCTGCAAATCATTCAGAATAACCTCAGGATACACGTACGTTTCATTGGAGAAATTCCCCTCAATAGCAAACGACTTGAAAATGGTTGATGATGTTGTAGTTGAACTGCCGCAGGAGTTTTCCTCCATGCTTGCGCATTTAAGTAAAATGCAGGCCTGAATGTAGTATCCTGTAGGGTATTTGTGATGACCATTGAAGGCTCCAAAGGCAAACATCTCGTTTCCAAAAGGACTTTCACTGACTGTGGAGTAATTTGCGTGACAGCAAAGACCAGGGGTACAGACAGAGACAGTGCCATGAGCCTCTTTGAGCTTAACAAATGTGTAAGTGTCATCCCTAAGTTGAGAGGTGAATGTTTCATCGCTGGACTGATCTAAATTCGATTTTGCACTTTTTTTCTGGAAATTATCTTTTGGGAAATCTGAGCTTGGCACGCGAGCCACCAAGAGATGTCCCTCAGGAGTTTGCATGTCATGAATGAACTGCAATGCCTCGCCTCTTGAGTATATTCCGCTTCCTGTCATTTTGTATTGTGGAAAATGCTGGTTGGCAGCAAGAAAATTGACGGAAAGAGCTCTCGACCATCCCTGCTGTATCCCAACTGAAATCAAGGTGGGAAGGCCGTCCATCCAAGCGGTGAGAAACACAATATTGTCAACACTCTCGCCTAGCACAATGGCAGGATCGTGGAAGAGAAGGTCAAAACACGTGAACACACCAAATGTGGCGCCAAATGAAGTCTTAAATGTAACGGCCTCTGGTTGAGGTGGAGTGTTGAAATAAGTTTTCTCGATGCTAAAAAGATGCACTTTGTGATACCTTGCAAGCAGCGTGCCATCTGTGTCAAATGCAACATCAGTATTGAACTGGTACCTTCCATCTTCAGGGCAGTTAGGGTCCGAAGTCTTACTACAGTACTTCACATCTCCCATGTTTACAACCACCGCGATCGAAAAGTTGCGCGCCATGCAACTGAGTATATGTAAAACTTCTGTGTTCGTGAAACGATCTGGTGCTGTGCATGGATTCCAACTCTTGACGAGACTAGATGGATCCGGAATGTCATCCAAATAAAGATACATCTCGTCGCGTGTGAAAAAAAATCCATATAGGCCATCTTCGGGAAAAACGATTATGTCCGCTCCTTTCTCTTTCGCAAGGCGAGACTTTTCTTGAAAGACTGCTATGTTTTCCTTCATGATGTCAAGAGCTTCGCTGCTTGTTTGAACGCCCTGTTTGAAGATCGTAGCGTGCTCGTAAACAGCAGCAGTGTATCCTGTAGAGGCTATTGACGCCTTTGCCATTGACAATAGCACTAGAAGTGCCAACATGGGAGGGAGTCTTCTTTGCTGGATCATGGGGACTGGAGTTACCGCTTAAGATTTTGAAACCTTCTCGAAAAGCCAACGGTGGTATTTCGCCTTGCAATGTAGTCGTGCACTCAGATTGTATGTACTTTTCGAATTCAGCTTGATCTGAATTTAGAGGGTTTCTTCTTAGATCTTGCATGTGCCTTCGTACAGCTGCTCTTTTGTATCCTCAGCTCAGATATTCGCATTGTTAACAGGGCCACGTCCTCAGTTCAGAAATTCGCATTGTTAAGAGGGCCACGTAGGCTCCTTTCAAGGGTAGAGGTTTCTAACGCCGCAAAAATTCAACTGATATTTAAATTTTTAGTCAAAAATATGAACATATATTACTAGTATCCCAACATTAACTGTGAACATTGAATCTGCGATGGAAACATTCATGTGGCCATTAAATCTAACTGAATTTTAATTGCATTCCTACCATAGGAATAGTCAGTTGAAGCGTTCGATTAATCAGGTTTAGAGTTCAATTATTGATTAAAAATCTTTTCTAATAAAGGGCTGTTGTCTTTGTTGGATACGAACTTCAAACCAAATTGATTTCGGGTTATTTAAATATGTCAATCAAATTAAATTTACACGTCGGACATTTAACATTCGATTTAAGGACAGCATTCTATTTAATTCTGTTTCAACATACAATTCGAGCCTCCCAAGGAAATTTCAACTCAAACGCATAATTTGATAATGCAGTTCAAACAGGGTTAGTCCACATCTACACGAAAGTGAAACATTTAATGAATATGAACATTCATCTTTGAAAAAAAGAACAAACATTCAGTAGGACTCAAGGAGATCTCTCATGGCACCGTTTCCTGGCCAATGAACTGGATCCTCAGAAATCCGAAAGGCGCGGTAGGAAACCCGATTGGTGGGCAGCTTCGAGTATGTTGTTCCAACTTCACCAATGCTCAAAAGCTCGACTAAGGATACCGTATATCCGTCAGGGGTGCCTCTCGTCCAAGCCATATAGTGCCTCCGGCTTTAAGCTGTAGATACCAAAACCCCATATCAATTATTATATATATTAAAAGCTGGCTATCAAACTATACCAAGAATTTTGAAATAAAATGAATTGCCGAATTTTTCACGACAACTAAATGGGAGCGTCCCGATCACAGTTTGAAAGCTACAATAGCCCTTTTCACGCACGGTTAATTTTTCTCATTTGCATTACAATGTAATCCAACGTGAAGTGCGAGGCAATAGGCCCTTTGCATCACATGGTACAAAAACCGCCATGCTGGAGAGCAAACCGCCCACTGGGACATTCAAAACAAAAGAATATTAAGTTAAGTTGCTTTGTTTTGGTTGTCCCAGTGGGCAGTTTGCTCTCCAGCATGGCGGTTTTTGTACCATGTGATCGTAGACTGCAAAGGGCCTATTTCGGGCTAAAACTACAAACTGGCCCAAAATTGCCTCGCATACATGCTAGATTTTATTGTAATGCAAATGAGCAAAGGGCTATTCAAAGCGAAATTTCCTTTTCGCCGAATTATTTGATTCCTCGGTTTCAGGACCAAAAGCGCTAGACTTAAAGTGTTTGCGTTTTTGCCATATTCAATTGCGGTAAAATGTTACAGAACATTTTCGAAATAGGAACCGATTAGAAAAATGTGAAGTGATCGTACAAAAATAGCTCTCGGAGAAGTAATATTCAGAAATAAAACACTTCGCAGACACCTTTTGTTTTTATATGTTAATCAGCTACTGTCCAAATTTGAGGGCAATCGAGCAAATTCCCTTTGAGTTGTAACTCTTAAAAGCGAGAAAAATTATTCCAGAAAAAAGCGCTAAGAAAAATCTCTTCCTTCGCAAACAAATTCCGCCCATAGCCCTTCGATTGGGTTTTCAGATAACTGAGCCAATCAGCTCTTGGAAAGTTTACCAGAGTTAAAGTTCGTGGTGAAATTTACGCGCGAATCCCCAAAAACTATTATGTTCGCAATGCGTTCAAGGAGAAGAGATCATTTTTCCGTAGCTCGGCTTTTCTTGAAGCTGGTTTGGCAAAATGGCGAAGACGAAAAAGGATACGAACGCCAGGGAGGCTTCGAGGGAGGCTGGGCGAAGAAAGCGAACAAAAGAAAGTGCGGGAGAGCAACTGTGCATGGATAATATTCCAGTTGGTCTCAATGAGTCCGACGATTCTTCGGCATCGGACTCAACTGCCAAGTTCAAAATTTTTATAGAACCTTTAACCTCTCATGACTCCCTCTTTTTGCCCGATTGATACGATAGCTATAGCTTCATCCGCCAGGTCCAACTTTCGCTTCTTCACTCATTGATGTGTTTTCATTTGTTCTTCGCTGTTTTCGTTCTTTCGAACTGGTCCACGGAGTTTTCCGTGGTCATGTTTACTTATGACTTAAGAACATGATTACACCTAATACCTGTAATACGAAAAATGCTTGGTAGTCAGAACTAGGATCTGTCGGATTATGCCGGCATAATACTATATCTGGAACATTAGGCATAATGCTGAGCTGGCATAATACTGGTATTTTTGAGGCACAATGGCGTTGTTTCTGAAAACTGTGAGAAGTGTATGCAAATGTTTCCAGCAACTCGCTCTAGAATGTACAAAGCTGATAAAAGTGGGAATAATTTAGGAACTTGATACCTTTAGACCCGAACCCAGTGCATTTTTCGAAGGCCTGGATACCTCATTATGCCAGGCTTCCAAGCTTGTATATAGTTCGTGGATTTGCAATATGACAGAATTAATAGGTAGGGGCCTATGGGGGTGAGGTGGAAGTGTCATTTTAGCGCGGCATAATTTGAGCATTATTCCCCCAGCCGAGCATAATTTTGAGCATAATACCCTGGTTTCACGGGTGACGCCCGAAAGCATAATACTCTATTTTTCGAGCATAATCCGACAGACCCAAGTCAGAACAACATGACAATACTGATCAACCGACTAGCCAATCCGCACAGGTAATATTCCCGCGAATCGTCTCGGTTGATTGCATACACGTTGTAAGGCTATCAATTAAGAGGGAACTTTTACTGAGGGGGGTGAATAGCGGTATGTAAATCCGCCGATCCGCTAAAATTTATGGCCGAATCCATCGATCCGCTCAAAAAATCAACTAAATCCGAATCCGCAAATTGCTTGCCGCGTTATATGAATTGCGCGGTATTGTTTTAGCGTTGAGGAGGACTATCAATGAAATATTTATGTAACGTCTGTAACCAACGTCTGTATCAAAACGAAATCTTGCAGATACAAGAAAAAAGAGCAAACGAATGACAAGATGACATGATGATTTATTTAACTCAGCTCGGTTTTACAAGACATGTAGGTTAGATTTACAAAGCAACTAAACACAGTACAGCCAAGGAATAAAGGAAAAAAAATTAGCAATGAAACAGGGAGCGAGTTGGGATCATCCAAGCTCAAGTGCCTCACTATTTCTAGTCATTTTCCTCCACTGCATGACATCCGGCACAAAAAAGAGAGAAAGTGAAATTTCCGGGGAACATTGGGATCCACGATCCGACCTTCCTAACAACCAAAATCCAAAATCCGGGCACAAAAACGGGATAAAACCGCGATCCGCCGTGATCATAGGATCCGCAGATCCGTTAAAATTTTGCTCTGAATCCAGAATCCGGGCTAAAATATTTGCCAAATCCGCCGATCCATAGACCTATTCACCTCCCTCTTTACTTCTGGCCATAACGTAAAACCTGGATTTCTTCGCCAATATTAAGGTTTTTTTTTCTTTTCATTTTTTTTTCAGAAATTCGAAATTACTCTTCGACCATTACTTTGACCCGCAAGTACTCAAATTTGAAGAAAATTGACGATCTGAATTCCTTCGCGTGCTTTTCAGAAAAATATTTGTACCTGCGTTGTTTGAAAGGAAACTATTACAAAACTATGCATCAATATAAAGATTATAAAACTGTAGAATTCGAAAAAAGTATCCACTGTTTTGGCAAACAATCTTCTAATATCGGCAAGACCACAACGACAAACAAATGCCAAAAGGGTACGAAAAGCACGCGAGGCACATCTTATAAACAAGGCAATGACACTTGAGCCGCTTGGTAACAATAGACGCGATGAACAAAATTAGCTCTATAATTTCTAAGCAACCTCGTTCCCAGGGTCTTTTCCCTGGCTTGGGGCTCTTATATGTAACGGCCATTTTGTATTTTTTGCACCGATTCATTTTCTTTTAGCCCCCGTAGAAGGTTTGTTTTTCAAACCGAAATATCGGGCAATTATATTGTACTTGTTTTAATTTCATTGCTGTTTTATTTAATTTTTTTCTTCTCTTCGCCGTGGGGATCAGTCTACCGTTTTTTGCATAGTATCCACTGTTTTGCCCGAGTCGAAGAAGTCGAAAAACGGAAAACGACCAATCGTCATCCACCTAATTAATCCGGTATCAAATGCAAGCAGTGATGCTTAAATGCTGCACAGTGTTAATCATCAGGCATCAATCTCCAAAGTGAGTCAGGGTTTCCTGTATTCCTCTTTTTATGGAGCCGTATAGCATCATGTAATTTGCCAACGCTCTTGACACCCCTTTGTTCCTCGATGCTCTGGCCAAATTTCATGAAAATCTGCCAATTCTACATACGCTATTAATAATTAGCGAAAACCTGCTTTATGACTTTCCCAGTAGAGTCACCCGCCTAAATCCCGAGTCTAGCCTATAGCCTCCAGGCAGACATGCCTAAGAACGTCTGCGTGGGAGGCTAGAGCTAGCGCAGAGTCCCTCAGGGCTTGTCAGTGGCTGAAATTAACGAGAATGCACTAGGTACGAGAATGAGGCGGCATCTTCAAAAATATAAACATGGCGTCCGAGTCTTCCAAGCTTGTACGGACATTCACAAGCTTCTTTTCTTTACCATCGTGGTTAAAGATCAATGTCGCATGGTAGGATACACGATCCATTCGTTTACCCTTCTTATTAGTAAAAATGCGGCGTCTCTCGCAGACATGGAAGCAAAAGAGAGCGTCGGACCGAAATCAACACGTCTTCAAACAAAGGATTACCAACGTTCATGAACTGAAAAATGAAAAGGATAATCAAAGTAACTCCAAGGTGAGATATATCATAAATTTAAGTTATAAAAGCCTTGATGCTATTTAATTGATTTCAAACATCAAATCCTGTTTAATTCGCTGAGTTGATAGACCTTTTCACGCACGGTTTTGATGCCAACTTGTTGTTTATGGAGCAAACCCTGAAAAATTGCAATAAATGTTTGGTTTAAAATGGAGAATACGAATGTACTGGTAATTCTGATCATAGCAGCTATTTGGCTTTTAAAAGATTTTTAGGGATAAGAGTACCTCCATACCTCAAAAACTAAGACCTGGATTTACTTTAATCCAACGTTAAATCAGCAACATGCAAAAGGTATTGTGAAAGGAGCAACTTATATGCAGAAAACAATTATGTCAACTGGTAACAGTAGTTTGTGATTAACAGATTAGTGAAAGGAGTGGTAAGGAATTCAAGTCTATAACAAGTTTTTTGAGATTTTACACTCCTACTTTGATAATTACATGTAATTTTTTTCACTCATGTTTTAGGTCACCCAACAAGTTGTAAATGTACAATCTCCAAGTGCATCATTCAACTTGTCATTTGGCTTTGAGTTTGATGCTGCTGATTTTTCAGAAGTTGACAAAATAGTTGAGCAACATCTCCATTGTGAACCTGCGCCACAGTCGCCCCTCAAATCTTCAGATGATGTCTTTAAAGGAAATGTTACTCCTAAGCTGGGTGAAAAAGTGTTTACTCCACCGTTCGCTGCCAACAGTAAAAGCAGATCTGTAACAAACAAGTTTGGCCGTATCAGGGAACGCATCTCAACACCCATTGAAGACTCAGAGAATGTGGT
This sequence comes from Platygyra sinensis, assembly GCA_019787425.1. Classification (NCBI taxonomy): domain Eukaryota; kingdom Metazoa; phylum Cnidaria; class Anthozoa; order Scleractinia; family Merulinidae; genus Platygyra; species Platygyra sinensis. The sequence goes on along the minus strand of JAHPZR010056132.1, from coordinate 46,723 downwards.
GCTATTTTCCTCTGCTCATTCTCCTGTGTTTTCACCTGTCACTGGTGCTTTTCAACAGTTTGAAAACAGTGCTGTTGAAGCTGGACAAAGAAGCTTGGAAAATCCTTCTTGCTATCCAAGCATTAAATGGTAGAAAATATAAATTGTATTTTAAATAATAATAATAATAATGTTGATGGTGATGATGATGATGATGACGATAATAGCATTTTATATGCGTACAGGTGCAAGCAAGGTTACATTTTATCCCTAGAATTTCCCTGTCATTGCCTTTAGTTACTCTGAGGCTTGAAGTCGGTGTAGCGTTACCCTTGTGTTACTCAGTTTCGGTCACGTTATAAGTCATGTGCAGTAAGCATAGGGCCGACCTCGTGCTTTCAGATTTTGGTGGGGCTCCATTACACAATGATAGCACCTAACGTTTTCATAGATTTATTGTATATTTCTGATTTTCACATGCATGTTGTTCACCCCAAGATCGGCATACAGGTACCGGTATGCGCATTATGTTACTTATTTGTAATTGCTCCTATGCTGTTTGTTGATTTAGCTTGTAATATTGTTTTTTAGTAATCAAGTGAATAGTGCTTTTCACACATTCTGACTGGTTAACTTGGAGGTGATACTTACCTCCTTGCAGCCGAAGAGAGACAAAATGACTTCCATTTCACATTGGTTATGAAAGTGGAAATGTTTTGGTTTGCTAGTCATGTGGTATATACTTAAACATTGATTGCCCCCTCTGTGTCATTCAGAGTGTTGGATACTTTGGGTTGAATAAATTTCCACCATACACCTCCAATTTTGTGAGTTATGCAGATATGTCCAGAAATGTAGGTTAATGAGATGCATGTTCTTTATGACAGGCATCACAAAGTGTCCTCTTTCCTAAAAAGTCATCAAAACACACAATTCTGTCAAATATGAAGTAATATGAAAATGACACTTTGTGATGCTTATTCATTAAGAGCTCATTGAATCTCATTAGCCTGAATTTCTGGACATAAGTGCAATTACATGTACATTGTATGTTCTTTATTTTTATTTCCAGTCACGTTTCCAGTGGCCTGTCAGGGTCCCACAGCAGGAGTGTCCTGGACCCTGATGTGAGTAGCTCAGGAAACCCCTTGGAGCTTTCTTCCTGGGGCCTGCCTCCTGAGGTGCTCAGGAAATACAACGAACTTGGAATAACTCATATGTTTGAGTGGCAAGCTGAATGTCTTCGCACAGGAAAGGTACTTACCGGAGGTAAGTTGGTTTCCTATGGTTGTGATTGTTGTTTTGATTATTTTAATTTTTACAATTTTACCTGGTCTTAAAGGAGCTCAATCGCGGTATTTTGAGCTAATAGCCACGTAAAAAATTGCCTTTTAATGGAAGGAAACTTGCAAATAGTAGTTTACTAAGATAGAAAAACACCAAAGAGATAACACTAAACCATAAAGGAACAAGGATGGTTAAGAATGGAGAAGATTAACACGGATTACAAACAACGAACTTGAAATTAGTGTCAGCTTTTCAAGATGGGCAAACCATGTAGAATACGAGAAGTCTCTCTTTCGCTTAGTCCATTGGCCGTTCCGAAATTCATCAGGGGACTGGAGCGAGTTTCAAATTTTAACCAATCGATAAACTGACACCCCCACAAGAAAGTTCATGTTGAGATTGGTCATTTGACCAAGTATGATGCTTTTAGGGCGAACAGAGACCGAGTTATGGACCT
>JAHPZR010056132.1:30000-40000 GCA_019787425.1 Platygyra sinensis | reverse complement strand
TTATTACCTTTTTCACTGACAGCTGATGAAATCTCACAATGACATTTCTTTTTTTAATAAACCTTTTCAAATGCCGACATCTTTATGAAGGCTCTAAAGCTTTGCTAGTTTGTTTTAAAATTCGAAAATTTGCAGTAGCGCAAAAGTTCATCTAGCTTTAACTGCGATTAATGCTCTTTATCGCGATCTATCAACTAAAGCATCAATATTTAGAAAACATGGGCTGTCTTTGTCATTAGTTACGCGGCGCTGTCCGTAGCTATGCCGGCTTAAAACTCTACATATATCGCCCACGAACTTAATCAATAGCTGCCTAAAAATTGCCATACCTATGAATTCTTCATTTGTCATGTTTTTCCGACGTACCCCTCGAATCTTCCGTAGCAAAAATGATGGCAACTAGTACATTTACGGATCATTCTTTGCGCACGAAGACTTTAACGAGGTTCACAAAAACCTGCATAAAAAATCAAACCTAATCTTTACAGTATCGTTAGCACAGGGACAAATTTTCGGCAAAAATATGGCTTTCCTAACACTGGCTTGAATACGGCCTAATGGTGGTCAAATTGTGTGATTCACAAACGATGTTCAGGTATATACTTATATGTTTGTTTATCTTTGTGTCAGGTAAGGAAGACAATGGGGGAATAAAGCGTGCACTTCTTGAGGTCATCGCCAGTGGTGTAGTCACCAGGCCACAGGATGTGGAGCGTTACGCGGCCTGTACATTCTTCGCCTCAGTCCCCGCGCAGCAAGACGCAAATGACACAGATGCCGTCATTAAGAAAACGGTCAAGTTTCTGGTAGAAAACGAGTTTGTTCGTTTACAAAGACGTGAGGATGAAAAGAAAGAAAATAACGAGGAAACGGAGGAGGTAAGATTAAGGAGAAAAATCCCGTAACTGTTTCTTGATTGAAGTTAAGTAACAGCAACAGTTAAGAGTTTCGTTGGAAAGGCTCCTTGGAATGCACATACATAGTAAATTACACAATTCATGTAACTTTCCCAGTGGGGCTTTTCAGAACCAATACAGCTTAATACATTTACAATAATTGTTATCAACAATTTTATAACTTAAGGGATTAATTAACCTTGTAGTGTTAAGAAAGGTAAAGTTTTCGAATGGCCCACAACCGTCGGAGCTTGTCTCCATTTTCTGCTGACTGAAGCGTCCAGGAGTGTTGCAACTCTCATTGAATGAGATTGTTGTGTACATCTTTGATTATCCTCTAGCATTTTTCTCACGATTTCCCAACGACAACTCCCGGGTAACAGTTTACACAACAGCGAGAAAACTGTCTTGTCAAAAGGAGCCACACAGAAGCAGAGATAACACCTTTCACCACGTGCCTAGATATAAACATAGTGGAGGCGCGGTGGCCTCATGGTTAGTGCGCTTGTCTCCGGATCGAGCTGTCCTGGTTCGAACCCTAGCCAGGGACATTGTGTTGTGTTCTTGGGCAAGACACTTTACTCTCACAGTGTCTCTCTCCACCCAGGTGTATAAAGAGGTGCCGGCGAATTTAATGCTGGAGGTAACCTTGCGATAGACTAGCATTCCATCCAGAGGGGAGTAACAGTTGAAATACTCCAACTTGCTTCATGCTACAGAAACTTTTTTTGCTTTTATATTTAGGGAAAAGCAGATGATCAGAGATACGTACCCACTCAACTTGGTCTGGCCACATTATCATCGGCTCTATCTCCTGATGAGGCTCTGGTTGTATTTGCTGAGGTTCAGAAAGCGCGCAAATGCTTTGTGCTCGAAAGTGAACTGCACATTATTTACCAGGTCAGTGAATAACAGAATTTTAATTCGATGAATCTTAGAACTTTTAATTGACCAGGTGCCAGTCACGACTATCTAACTCTCTAGTAGATCGTTTTAAGAATTTGTTGTATAGCTGCCATGGTGTCTTTCATTTATTTGTTTCGTCTTCAGTTTGCAAATATGGTTCGCGTTCGGACACCCTAGTCACACTGCAATGTACACTTCCATATTCTTGCAAGTCACACTGGAACGTAGGCTGAACGATTAGATGTATTGTGGCCGTCAATGATGCATAATATTGATTGCAATAATTTATTAGCATCTGTTGATTTTAGAATGCGCTCTCTCGATAGGTGACACCAATCTACATACAGGATCAGTGGCCAAGCATAGATTGGTACCAGTACCTTCGCATCTTTGAGCGTCTGCCTGCAAACATGCGCCGTGTGGCGGACCTGGTAGGGGTAGAAGAAGGCTTTCTTGCCAGAGCCGTGCGAGGCCGCGTTCTGACGCGCACTGAGCAGCAACGCCAATCTCTTGCTGCTCATCGGCGATTTTACGTCGCCTTGGCTCTTCAAGACCTCGTACATGAAGTACCGCTCAATGTAGTTGCTAGAAGGTACGGAGCAAACCGCGGAATGCTGCAATCTTTACAAGGTTCCTCTGCAACGTTCGCTGGAATGGTGACGGTGTTCTGCGAGAAGCTCGGCTGGACCAACATGGAGATGCTTCTGTCGCAGTTCCAGAGCCGTTTATCTTTTGGTGTTGAGCGAGAGCTTTGTGACCTCGTGCGAATATCGCTTTTAAATGCCGCGCGTGCGCGTATGCTGTACAACGCTGGCTACCATACCATTACATCCGTTGCTGCTGCGCCTGCGTCTGAAATCGAGAATATTTTGCACAACGCTGCGCCATTTGTCAGTGGACGCAAGCGAGGTCAGGAGACTGAGATCGAGGTACGTGAACGTAGCGAGGCGCGGGTGATCTGGGTCGCAGGGAGGAGAGGGCTCACTGAAGGAGCGGCCGCAAAGCTCATTGTGGGTGAGGCAAAGAAACTGCTACAAGCTGATGTGGCGCAACTGGGAATTCAGTGGAAACCGCCAGATATTGGAGACAATACTGGAGGTCAAAGTAGTCCAGATGAATTAAAATCTTCCAGTGAGATAGAAGGCAGTCCTAAGTCCTTCAGGAGGCAACCAGCTGAATCTTTGCAAAGTGTTGTCACTGGGAAAAGGGCGAGCAAAACAGGAGTCGTCGGTAAACCAATTACAAAGTCAAAATCGCCTGCTATTATTTGTGGACAGGCCATGGAGAGCGGAACGACCAGCCACTGTGCTCATCAGGAAATTGTCGGACCAAGCTCACTAGGAAAGATGGAGTCCATAGGAAAGGGCGGAGATTTCTTGAATCCTCCTTCGCGACACCTGGATACAAGAGTAGATCGCCAAAACGGTCAAGTAAAAGACGGGAAAGCAGAGAACATCGAGTGTGTCTTAAAAAATAGAGACAGCCTCTCGACATCCGAAGCAGCCCGTTCCTCGAGCTCCAAGCATCCCAAACCCACGATGGCAGTCTCCAATACTTCTGCCTCCATTACCCCTGTAAGGAGTGGGATTACAGATTTTCCCCGCTCAAGGAGCAAACGTCGTTCACCAATACCTGAGATGCCTGAGCCACAAGAAAAATTAAAGAAAAAGGAAACAGCGGAAACTAACATACCAGGAGTAAAGGTACTGGAAGTAAACATACCGGAAGTAAACAAGCCGAAAGTAAACATACAAGAAGTAATCTTGCCAAAAGAGTCCAAAGAGTCGAAAAACTCCTCCACTGGGATGGAGGTCTCAGGTGATTCTAAATTAAGCAACGAATCCCAGTCGGTTTCTATGGAGTTGTACTCCGAGCCGTTTGAAGGTGAAGAAGCTGCCTTGAAAGAAAAAACCAATGATGTCACTCACGGTGAGAGCAATGCCGTGCTCGATTCTCAGGCACTTGCTGCATGTAGCTTGAGTGACACCTGTCTTATGGAGTGTGACGTTATAGTTGAAGAGAAAGTCGTGACCAAGACAAACGAGTCATCTGGGAACAACTGCGAAAATATGCCTGATAACATGAATACTGCCAACACAGTACAGCCTGGTATAGCTACGCTTCAAAGTCAGGAGATAGTCGGTGAATATGACACCCAGCCACGCCCTCCGGCCACAGGTAAATTTCATACGAACGGCAGCTTCGACATTCTGTCGTCAATCGCTTCTCCTGTTTTTCAGTCACCGAAAGGTTCTTCAGCAGATGACTTAGCCTCCACTAGCGCTGCAAATTCATTTTCGCTTCGTCTCTCGTCTAGCGATGGTTGCCTCGACTCTGATCTGTCCATGCTGGCCGTGGTCGAGTTGATGGAGAAAGAAGCTGATGCCGAAGGCCTGCAAAAAGAAACAGAGACTAAAGCATTACCTGGTGCGCCTGTGGTACATCACAATGAATCTGGTTTTACTAAAATAAAGAACTTGGAATCCACTAACTTGCTGAGCCACAAAGATGAGAAATCGCCCGCCAAGAAAATATCACGCTGTGCATTGACACATGGCGATGAAATTAAAGAAAATGAAATGCCAGATTCAGACATTGTCCCTTCCACACCCCCAAGAGGGAAACAGCCTTCCCAGGATGATTTTAAAACGAAACCCTCAGCCACTCCCTTGTCGACAAGGAAACGCTCATCTCCTCGAAGGTCACCGTATTCTAGTAGCCCGGATGAAGGGCTTGTAATCATCGACGTTGCAGGACACGAACAAGTTTTTGCAATGTTCCTTAAAGAATGGCGCAGTCAAACTCGCTTTTCGTTAGCTGTAGCTTGTGAACGCTTCCTTGATGACGTCCCCAGAATAGGAGGACGATTCAGTAATGCGCCAACGTCAAAAGGGACCTCGAGGGGCCTGAAGGTGGAAGGAGAAGACCTAATAGTGGTCGGAGTTGCGGTGAGTTGGAGCGGTAAAGACGCTTATTACGTGTCTCTCAAAGAGCATACTCATTCGTTACCAAGTCAGCCAGACGACAGTCAGGCTGAGTCAGCGGTAGATAATAATCTGACCCTTGCTCGTCGCGTAAATGCACTGAAGAGTGTCGTTCAGTCCTTGGCAGAACGAGGTCGACTCATGGTTTGTTTTGATGTCAAGGAACATTTCAAGGTAAGGAAACTCGATTTCCTTTTATTTCACATACACCTTAATAGCAGACTTTGTAAAACTTAACTCCAAGGTTCGGCTCTGGACCACGTTGCCGTTATTCATTTTTCTGAGGGCCTCCTCTTTTTTTCTGTCAGACCCTAGCGAGATCTACTGGGATCTCTCTTGATGGACCTGCGGAGGACCCCAAGGTAGCCAGTTGGCTCTTGGATCCAGGAGCTAAAGAAAAGAACCTTCATCAGCTTGTAGGTCAGCACTTACCTGAGGAGGCACCTCTATTGGAAGGTTCGTTATAAGCAAGATTTGTCTGTAGTTAAGTAGCAAAGTAACAGCAGTCCTCTTTGGCTGAGGTCCAAACAATAGCAACATTTTATTTTTCTCCTGTCAGAATAAACGATCACTCTGTCAAATGGAATGGAGCATTTACCGAGTAGCAACAAGGCTAACTTTCTTTGGCCGTCTCTATTTAGTTCTCCCATGATCAGGTGTAGGGCCCACTGCTTTGTAAAACGTGAACAGAAACCTTCGGCGAGAAAGGAGTACCACGCTCCTTAATAGTTGAGCATTACGTTTTGAATTTTCAGGGTACAGTTTCTATACTTCTACTTTATTCTTTTGTTTTAATTGTTTTTAAACTTGAGCATATGAAAAGGGCATTTGTCCAGACACATACAGCAGCTAATAATGATACTCTCTTGCCTCCAGGTAGCGGTGGTGGACTGGGCACAGGAGGTCTGGCTCTAGCATACCAATGTCAGCAGAGCGGCCGAGTGAGGGCCTGTGTCGAGTCTGTTTTAGTTCTTTCTTTGATGAAAAAGCTGGGCCCTTTGCTTGAGGCGGAGCAACTGATGTCGGCATTTACTAAGGTTTCTGTTCTCTTGCTACCTTCAACCTGTATGTAACTGCGTGAAGTTTAACTGTTAGAGTGGTTTCTGGTCTTGACACTAGCATTTGGCACTTTTGCCCTTTCTGTAAGCCTAACATCTCAAAAAAGGCCATTTTACAGTTGTGGTATTAGTTGTGTTGGCCTTGCTTTGATACAGACCTCTGCTGCTTTTTCATTCAAATGCCAACTAGTTAGCATTAGAACAACTTGATTACACAACAAATGCAGTGAGGTCTGTATCAAAACAAGGTCACCTCCAGCCTCGCTGCCATTCAAAGGCCAGGTTACTGAGCAGACAACTGTAAAATGTTCAATTGAATTTCACTACACGTTAAGGAGTGATTGAGTTCAAACTTATTGTAGTCACACTTTTACTACGTGTTAAACAGGGCTCTCTGGATCAGTTCAGTTCATTTCAGTTCATTTCAGTTCATTTTAATTGCCATCATAAATTATAATACTAATTACAATAATAATCATGCATTTGGCAGGCAGTCCAGGAAGCAATTTTGCTTATTTAAAGGACTGCTTTAAAGAATGGAGTAAGAAACTAGAATGTAAACTGTCATTGGCAGAACAAAAATATTGAGACAGAACCTAAATATATATTACAAAATTTATAATGAACCATGCGTTTAGGATAAAAAACAGCGCAGCAACAGCAAAAGCAAAAGCAAGCGTTAGCACTCTAATCCAAGGACGTGGATTTCAGTTTGGAAGTAAATTCTCTAAGACTTAATGAATTTTTTATTTCGTCATTTATTGAATTAAAAATTTTGGGTCCTTGAAATCGTAGGGAGAATTTTCGTACATTTGTCCTACAAGAGGGCAGACGAAAAAAACTTCTATTTCTGGTATTATAGTTGTGAATTTCTTGTCCAGTGAAAAACATGTTTTTGAAACTTTCAGGGAGTTGGCCGTTTTTGTAGAGGTACATAATTTCGGCTACTTGAAGAAAAACGATATTTTCAAATTTTAACAATTTTAGACTTTTAAAGATTGGATCAGTGTGAGCATCGAAAGCACTTCTAGAAATCGTTCTAACAGCACGATCTTTGAATATGGCGTATAGTGGGCGAAATTGAAAAATATATTTTTTCTTCTTTGCTACATAAGGTCAGAAAATTATTGTATGAGGTTGGTTTTACCATTTTACATGCACTTCAAAGTTTACTAGCGCCCGTTATGTCAAAACTTTGCTTACAGACTCGCCCTAACATTTACTGTCCAGGTCGGAAAGAAATTTTCGTTAATTCCGTTTGCTTTGCGATGTTTTAAAAAGACAATTGTATGTATTTTGCTTTATTTTAACATTTCCATTGATAAAATGTGCTCTCCAGTGGTTAGCGGGCAAATTTTCGTGTCCAGCCCTGGTCACTTATTGTTTTAAATTATGGCTCAAATCAGTTCAAGACAATTGTACTGAGCGAATTAATGTAACGAGCCAATCAGACGTGGAAGTTCTGACTTGTCGGCCGGTTCTATTTAGACAGGGCACGTGTGAGTGGGGTGAGTGACAAGAGAGGACAGAACTTGGGGGAGGGGTGCTTAGTAAAGCTCTTAACATTGAAGGAGCTACGTCACGGTTAAACGGTTTGAAAAGTTTAGCCTAAATTTTTCAATTTTGTTGTTTGTAATCCGTGTCAATCTTCTCCATCCTTAACCATCCTTGTTCCTTTATGGTTTATTATTATCTCTTTGGTGTTTTTCTATCTTTCCAAAGTATTATTTTCAGGTTTCCTTCAATTTAATGGTAATTTTGTCGACGGTCAAAATAGTTCAAGATACCGTGACTATGCTTCTCTAACCATTGTAACCGTTGTAGGTGGAGATGCCATCTGTGCTGTGCTTGGCTCGTATGGAGTTAAATGGCTTAGGGTTCTCAGACGCCGAGAGCGAGCATCTAAAGAACATCCTACAAGCTAAACTACGCACGCTGGAAGAGGAAGCATACCGACTTGCCAATCACAGTTTTTCACTGACAAGTCGAGAAGATGTGGCTCAGGTATGTCTAAAGCTTAGTTCTCACTTATTTTCCTGTTTGGTTTAAAACGGCGTGGAGAACATGATAATTATACATTAAAATCAAAGTTAACACAAACAGGCCGTGCGATTAGTTTTGGAAGCTTTCTGTGTTTGCATCTCAGACATGTTTTACAACAAGCATTTCTTTAGCTACTTACATGTACCGAGTAATTTTTTCATGGTTGCAGTTCATCTGGCCATTTCCGACCATTATCGTTCGTAAATTCTAACTCCTGAAGCGTGTTCTGACGGAGGGTTGATAGCATTTCATTACAATCTTCCACTCACTCCTCCCCTGTAGGTACTTTTTGTAGAGCTCAAACTGCCCCACGACGGCAACTCGGAAGATGGCCAGGCTACTAAGCGCAAGACGTTGGGCGTGACTCGACGTGGAACGTCACGTGGTACGAAGCATCTTAGCACTAACAAAGACGTACTTGAAAGACTTAAGCCCCTGCACCCGCTTCCCGGGCTGATCATAGAGTGGCGGCGGATCAACTCGGCGCTAACTAAGGTAGTGTTTCCATTACAGAAGGAAAAGTGTTTCAATTCGAGACTCGACATGCCACGGATTCACTCTATGAGCCAGACGCACACAGCGACTGGACGAGTGTCATTCGCGGAGCCGAACTTGCAAAACGTCCCCAAAGATTTCGATATCACGTTACCAACAACTATCGCCGAGAGTCCCCCACTTGGAGCCTGGGACGAGAAGTCCTCCTCAAAACGAGGCAGTAGAAGGCGGCAGAGCATGATGAATGTCAAGCCTGGAAAGAATTCAACAGGAGTGGCTCCAAACTTTTCTGTGAGCATGCGGAACGCTTTTATCCCGTTTAAGAATGGAGTGCTGCTTGCCGCTGACTATTCTCAGCTGGAACTGAGGCTCATCGCCCACCTCGCCAATGATGAACGCTTGTGCAAGATCCTTAACGGGGGAGGGGACGTGTTCAGAATGATCGCGGGTGAACTTTATCGAGCGCCCGCGGAGTCCATTAAAGATAACCAGCGCCAGCACGCTAAACAGGTTTGTTATGGGATCATATATGGTATTGGCGCTAAAGCGCTTGGAGAGCAGCTTGGATTGGCTGAAGAGGAAGCCGCCTTGTTTATTGACAAGTTCACGTCGCGTTTTGTTGGAGTGAAGAAGTATTTAAAAGAGACAGTCGAACAGTGCAAGAAGCAAGGCTTTGTAAAGACAGTTACCGGCAGAAAAAGATTCCTTCCGTCAATTAACTCACCAAACACGCATGCGCATAGCCAGGCAGCGAGACAAGCTGTCAACACCACGGTGCAAGGGTCAGCGGCAGATTTGGTGAAGACAGCCATGGTTAACATTGACAAGAGGTTAACTAAGGAGTTCCCATCGTGCGTTATGACGCATAGACATTCCCACCCGGATTTGCAGTCTAGCAGAAGCAAAATTCGGGGGAGACCTTCAAATTTTAATGTCCCACATCCTATTGGAGGTTATTTTGTTTTGCAACTTCACGATGAGCTTATATTTGAGGTTTCGGTGAACGAATTAAGAATCGTGGCACAGATAGTTAAAACCGAAATGGAGGACGCCATGAAGCTGTCCGTTGTTACGCCTGTTAAAATGAAGGCTGGTCCTTCTTGGGGAAACATGGCGGAATTTGAACTATAAATCTCGGATTGTCTCTATCCTAAAACGAAAAATAACAAAAATTAATAATCGAGTGAAAGAAATCATTTATAATTTATTCGGCAAGCGTTATGGAATGAACAGCAAGGGAAACAGGCTGACTTGTACCCAGTGCTTTCTCCAAGAGGAACAACGAGAAACAATGGTAGCGTGTTTGAGAAGAGAGTCAAGAGACAATCTATGGGTCAGATAGACTGAGGCAATGTCTGATTGAAGACTTCTTACTCGACCTTAAAGCGTGAATATAAGGCTGAGTGCAATTATGTTCTATACTTTTTTAACCTTTTGACTATGTACAAATTGTTCTAATGTACGCGATCGACGATAGCATCGAAAAATCATGAAAATACGAATAGCTTTTTATTTATCGTCAGAATGGGTTTTTAATCAATGAATGTCAAAATTATTTATTTCCCTTAAATGAAGAATTGTGGAAAACGTGTTCCCAGTGGGCACCTGCTTTATACAG
>JAHPZR010056132.1:17500-27500 GCA_019787425.1 Platygyra sinensis | reverse complement strand
AAACTTAAAATTAAAATTTCATAGCGTATATTGTTGTGGTGACGACAACATTACTATCTGTATTATATCCCTTTTTCTACGTTACCACACTGATTTATTTTGTTTCGCGATTGTTTAAAGATTGAAAGAAAGTGTTCTTTTCGGATTCGACATCTTGGTGACAAGAGCCTAACTATAACATCAACATGACGTCATAGACTTAGGCTTCGCACTAACATGAAAGCTAAGTCCGTTTTGACTGCTTTTTACTTGTTCAATAACGGGAAAGGCTCCAAAAAAATACGAAGACTTCAATTTTTGAACGTCATAAATTGACGTGACTTAAAATCTCTATACCAGTTTCTCTGCTACTGGCAATGGTGAACGTTCTCAATGAACTTGCCCTAGAGCTTCGAACGCCTCCCTTTTCCAATCGAGGGTTTCGTTGACATCTGTTCCACAGCATTTCCAACGTCCTCCTAACGTCACGGCTGCAGATTGAATAGATAATAGGATTTAACACCGGTGATAAGGACATTAAGCCAAACGTGACCAGGTCATATTCGAAGGACTGAGTTTTAGATTGGCAAATCCTTGCAATCAAAAAAGTCCCTCTCGGCAACCAGCAACACGCGAAACAGATTGTCACGCCGAGACAAGATCTGATCGCTTTGGTAAACTTCACTCGTTGGCTTCTCTGGGCATACTGGTTCGGTTTCCTCGCATTTTGTCCTTGAACTTTGGCCGCTCGAAAAATTTGAACATAGGCAAAAACAATTCCACTTGTCGCCAGCAACATAACGGAGAAGAGAAACGCGCTGAATCCGCCATCGAAATGTTTAGAAGAAATTCGCGGCGACAACATCCAAAAGAGCCTCAGAAAATTCAAACCAGGCAGACTCCAAACCAAAAACAGAACTTTCCATAAATTTTTACCTGCCATTTTGCTCGGGTAATTGAGCGGATAGAGAATGGCTTGATAACGGTCATACGTTAATGCGCAGATGCTTAGAAAAGACAATGATACAGTATAATCGACGACGGTAACCAGTGGAGCGTGCCAGGGAGGTGCTGGAGAAACGACGAAGTGGAAAATTTTCCATGGTATCGCGATGAAGCCTACCAAAATATCAGCTACGGCCAAATTGACAAAAAACAGGTTGCTGTTGCTTCGAAGTCTCCTCTGTGTCCAGAATAGTATGCAGATACCCGCGTTCAATATGGCGATAGTTAGGCTCGTTGACCCAAACCAACAGAAGATGAAAGGTTTTAACCATGTTGTACCATGAATTTTCTGTGAGGTTTCGTTCATTTTGTAATCTGTGAATTGTGAGTGTCTTTTTTTTCTTTTGCCGATTGTTTCCACAAAACTCAATGAGCTGTCATTTCATAAAGATTCGTCCTGAAGGTTTGAAAGCATCTGCAACATCCAAAGCATCTATAGAATTTATAAGTTTCTTTTTCCTGGTGCAAGCCAAGTGCAGCATAATCTGTAATGAAAGGAAAATCCCGCGACACAGTCCATAAAAGCGTTTCTCAGCCATGACGTGCTTTGCATTAATTAATGCATGCGTGCGAAAGTTTGATCGTCCACACATGACCATGAAAGCTAATTTCAGTCCTGGTGTAATTTTGCATCTTCCCTGTAAACACTTAAGAAAACAGATTTAAAAAATTCAATGAGGCAATAATAAAATAAGAAATTAAAAATGCTAAGCCTGCCAACATTAAGGCGACTGTCCGATATAATTTATTGTGCGATCATGGATCTCATCTCAGATGTTTTTGGCTCAAGGGAAATACTACTAAATAACAGGTTTTTTATATTGTAGGTGGGCTAATCACTGAACAGACTTTTAAATCATCCAATGTTTTCTTTTGGCAAATTAAAGATATGCATCACAAACTCAATTGCATGACAGCTGTCCTTCAATTAAGCAATTTCCATCTAATTCAAGACCTTCTGAATAAACTAATACCTCAAACGGTTTTGAATTTCCATAATCAGTGAAGCAGCATGATTATATTCTAAGATTCTAAGTGCGTTTTCGACATACTCAAATTTACCCAATTAGTTAATGACAAAGAATACGAAAAGTTAGCAATCGGGGCTCACTTTCTCCACCAAATAAATTAGAAACTGGTCATTTCTTGAGTGACAATCTCTTTAAATAACGTCGGCATTGTGGTTTGCTAATACTAAGCTTACTGTTGTACGCGTCGAATTTTTCCTTCTAATCAGCAGCGCCGTAGCTAGTAACAGGCCAACCGAGGCACTTGCCTCGGTTATTTCTTTGGCTTTTGTTGTTTATAGTACCTAATACCTAGGAAGAGAACTCAACCAAGGGCTGATTGCCTCAGTCATAAGTTATTCATAGACATTGCCTCAGTCAAAATTTTTTTCTGGCTACAGCCCTGATCAGGGTCCTAATTTGACTTCAAAATATTTCTATAACTGATCCTGATTTCTCGAACCTACAACGGGATCATGAATTGGTTCAAGAAATGAGGAGTTCGAGAGAACGTTTGCAATTCTGCTGTCTTAAACAATATTGTACAGAATTGAGGCAAATGAGAATGCTACGTGATGTAGTCACCCGGGGAGTCACCAAGCCAAAGTACAGCACTGAAAGTAAACTTTAAAATTTGATGACTGAAAAAAGCAATTGATGTCTGACTGCAAATTATCACTTACGAATTAAAATTACGCAAGAACATTGGATTATATATTCTTAGCACGCGTCTTAGTTGGCCTGCAGCTGAACTTGCAAAATATTTGCGTAACGTTTCATTTAACTCTTTAACTTTCACTGGAGCTGAAAATGCACGAGATAAAATGGTTTGACTATTGATGCTGCGTAACAATTTTCCTTTTTCAATAAACACCCAAACTAACTGACGTGTTTTATGAAAAGACTAATCGAAGGCTAGTTTATTTATTTTTTTGCCGTTTTTTTTTATTTCTAATTTTTTTTTTTGCCACGATTTTCCACTGATAACAAATACGTGACAAAGTAATACAGCACGAGTGTAAATAGGGAAGCGCGACACGAAGTCTGAAAGTAGAATGCAAATCATCCACCATTAAGTCATGACGTCACTCGCGCGCTTCGCTGTTATCTTCATATATGCAGAGCACTCGTATCTCTCTACAACAACAATTCTTTATTATTAATAACCGTAATTAGCAATAGCAGGTACTAAGAGAGAAGGTGACAGGTCGAAAAAAATCGGGGTTAAGTAGGTAAGTCCAGTTAGAAGATACCACTTCCGCTCCTCCCCCCCCCCCCCCCCCCCAAATCGGGGGGAGGGAACTGGTGAGAGTCCCGTATGAAAAGGTCGCGTCGGGGATAATAGTCGTACGGCACTGCAATTAGCTTAGCAGTGCCTGTAAATCACGGAGTTTTCTCCTCAAATGGGGTGTACAGGACGGGACACCAATATTTTTAGCCGTCAAGTGGTCAACGTATCCTTTCTACTCGTAGGAGTAATAAAAAATGCTGTCCTGATCCTGTCCGATATCGTTCTAAAGTTGTACCTTTCAAAGATCAAATGCCGGGAACTCGAACGGGTTCACCTGCCGGGTCTGGGCTTCTCAACCCACTCCATACTTCACTGCGGGTCGCACTGACCTCCCTCGGAGACAAGAAACAGTCCCTGATCGGGGCGACTATTAGAAGGAAACAGGGTAAACTCGACACCTTCACTACCCTGAGTCTCGGAGGATGTAAGCAAGTAGTTGCTACGGAGCGAGCGTAGCGAGCAAGCAACAACATAATCAGGATTTAAAAAGAATTTATAAAAGGGAGTACGAATATTCTCGAATTCATCACTTTTTACCAGAATGCATTGCATTTAACCAGAGTGCACTGCGCCACTTTTACCAGAGTGCATTGCGCCATGAACAACACGAAGATGTCATACCTTCTTTTGGTTTGGATTCCAGTGAGCAATTTTACTCTGATTTACCTGTAAAACGATATGATGGAGATCGCGCTTGACTTTCACAACTCTTGCTTTTATTTTTAATGCAGTACGTGAAAGTTTGTAAATCTGGACGATTAACTGTGACATCTTATTTTAAACTTTAGTATGTCATTTCTTAGCAGTCTCGCCTCCGTGGTCAAATTCTTAAATCAGATGAAGAGAAATCGTCATTACTAAAACTTGTAGAATAATTAAAACAACCGTAAACTGTAGAACACATGATCATTCCTTTTCATCCAAACATGAATTTAAACTTAAGTTTTAGCATTTTCACACTTCCTCCGATGGACGCATCTTCACTGCACTGTTGACACTCTAGAGATATTTAAAGCATACCAGTACCCCGGGACCAGTACGGAATTTATGAGTGAGATTTCTGCTCCTACAATTTCCACATCTTAACATTTTCATCTTTTCGATTTTCTGGTAAAGGGGAAGCAGATGTGTATCGTATGTGTATGTGTATGTGCTTTATTGTCTCGATCCCTTGTCACACCTCGCCATCGATGCGTCATGAAGCATGAAGTTGATGCATACAAGGACACCACATTTCAGGGGCACCCAACGACAATTTTCGGAAATATATCTGTTCGGAAGACGATTTGAGATCTAGAATTTTCGGAACATTTTTTGTAAAATTTCTTGCTTGCCTGCTTCTCCTAAGATTTTCGAACATCTAAAATATGGTATAATTGCCTATTTTTAACGGATTTTTACCCTAAAAAGGTCACCTATAATTTTCGGGAGCCTTTTTTCTGGCTGAAATTTTCGAAAAGGTAAGTTTTGATCCCTATAATTTTCGGATCACTAGACTTTCAGCTAGGAAATCCGAACAGATGAAAAATTTTTAGGGGATAAAAATATGCCTATATCTACCGTTTAAATACCAAAATACTTTCAACAATGCTATGTTTTAGTGGTTTTGAACTATATTCTCGTTGGGTGCCCCTGACATTTGACACTACTTCAAGAAATAAAGGTTACAATGTAAGACTTGGAACGCGCAGATAGATTAAAGACTACGTAAAATATGCCACTATCAACAAAATGTGTCGCAGCATTAAGTCTTTTCGATACCCTAGTATATTATCGTCAGGGGCCCAATTGTCGGTAATTCATCAGACGACTGTGAAGTGTCCGCAGTGTCCGAAGCGTCCGCAGCATAACGCCAACCTCGCGGGGAGAAAGAGACCCTGGGAACGAGCTTGTTTCAATGTAACTTTTTGCATCACTAATGATTGCTAACTGTTCGTCTACGCTAATCAAACTTTAGCAATTAAAAACTCATTATGTAAGAATGAAATCACCCTCATTGAATTTTGACTCAACAACATCTCAACGATTCTTTTCAGAATGCGCTCAATCAAGACAGCAGAAAAAGAAAACAACCTGGGAAAACATATTGAAAACATTGAAAATCTTTAGGCTTTTCATCTTCTGAAAAATTTTACCTCCCACAACACTCTAGCTACAGTCCTTTTATCGACTTCTAGGCAACGTATTTGAGATGTAAAACCCAAAATCTGATAACCACTTTCCCGGGAATTCAGGGTGCCAGTCATTTACTTATTTCCTAAGTTTCTCTCAGCACTTCCTTACAGCTGGTGTTTTCTACTTCCGCTAACGATAGACAAGAACGTGATCTTGTAAGTTCCTTGTCAAACCAGGAAACAGTTCTTGGTTCAGCTTTATTTGAGCACTGGCTTGAAACAGCCCCAGACAGCGTGGTCTTGCGTCATGATTATTCAATCTGAAATAAATTGTTTTTTTAGATAGTTTAGATTGCAAGAGAAGGAAGGATCGTGACAGCGTCCACGGAACAAACTTAATTTCCTAGAAATGTCCGAGACTACAAGCGGAAATGACTGTGCAAGAGAAAAATAGTTAAAAAAATCACTAAGGAGTGAATATTCTTTTAAATGAATGGCTCCCTAGAAGAAATAATGATTCTTACTGTAGTAATATTTTTTCTCTAACGGGAAGAATTTGATCGTTTTGAAAAAAATGGTAAAAATGAAAACTGGAAAAAATAAGAGTGAAGTGTACGTGACATCAGAAACGATTGTGCCACATCTGACGTCATACTACCACTCAACCGTCAAAACGAGGCATGCAGTATTGATCTCCATGATTTACACGAATCTGCAGTGTATACGAGATATCTCGTTAGAAACGATTTTTCGAGGATAACTACAGTGTAACTAGCCCAAGCTTCAGAGAAATTATGCTTTCAAGAGGCTGTTCTTCAATTGCGTCCCTTCTCCGCGCATCGGAATCTAGAGTTTTCACGGTCCCAACGAGAGGTCTTCACACGGTCAATGGCAGAGCTCTTCGTCCGGTTTCGTTTGTTTTGAGCCGTGGCATGAGTAACCAAGAAGCAAGTTCTAC
This sequence comes from Platygyra sinensis, assembly GCA_019787425.1. Classification (NCBI taxonomy): domain Eukaryota; kingdom Metazoa; phylum Cnidaria; class Anthozoa; order Scleractinia; family Merulinidae; genus Platygyra; species Platygyra sinensis. The sequence continues at coordinate 21,146 of JAHPZR010056132.1, read as the reverse complement.
TACAGGTAGGAAAGAACGTTAACTAGGCAGTATAATGACGTATTCAGAAGTTAAAGATATAAATGTTTAACTGTTTTCTGTGCAGCAGATCGAGGATTAGATTATTGTCGTCTTACGAACAACTAGAGAAATCCAGTAAGGGAAGTGGTCAAAACTACTACACTCGAACAGGACCCACCAACCCACAAAATAGTTGGTGGTGTCTGCCTGCACCCCCCTTGCTTAACGTCAAAAGATGGCGTCTTTATTGCATAGCCACCCCTCTATCCAGCAGTAAAAAATTACAGTGAGATTCAAACCTCACCTTTCTTGTTTGTCTAGTAATGCCGACTCTTGCTAGCTGAATATTCCTATGTCAACTCAAATTTAAAAGCCAATAAAATGTTGTTAGTAATGTTCGAAGATAGGTGGTGTCTTTGAGAACCCCCCTCCTCCCCCAAAGGTGGGTCCTGTTCGAGTATAGTTGTTTTGACCAGTTCCCTAAACTTATTTTCAATTGGTAACTTTGTGTACACAAGGTGAAATGGTAGACTTTTCCTCCTCACGCTATGTATCTTGTAATATTGTTAGACTTTTTCCCACATTTATGCTCTAAAAATTCAATCTGCAACACTTTTTTATCCAAATTCAAATGTGTACCCCTCCCCCTCCCCCAGAAAAATAAAGTGTATGTTGACCAGACACTGCATTGAGAGTCGTGTTCTCGTGATGAGTGATTAGCTGATTTTATTTTCCGTTTTCCGTGAAACGTGAATTTAGGAAATTATTCTTCGTGGCTCGTGAATTGAAGGCTTTTTGCATGACCCGTGAATAACCTGAATTATTTTGATGTATTCGTGATTTTACCACTCTATTCTATGTGATTTGTGAGACACAAGTTCTCCAGATGATTAGAGTAGTCTATGCAGAGTAACCAAGGTGTGCAACTTGCAATGTGGAGCCTTGACTTAGCCATTCCCGATTGAAACACCGTTTCTAGTGTAAGAACAGGTTATATTAAAAAGAGCATATTACTTGCTTATTTTCGTGATTTGGGAAAACAAAATTTTTATATCCGTGATCTGTGATCCTCTATTTTTTCCTTTTCGTGAACCATGCCAGAGACCCCCTGTACAACCCTCTACATTAGGTGCGGTTACAGCAGGGTAAATGGTATTTCCCGTGGTAAATTTTCCTGTGGTACATCACATTTGGGTAATGTAGTGTACCGTGGTTCTAGCAGTTACACAGGTATCTTTCAAAAAGTGCTCGCCGCTTCTCCTTCATCTGAGTTTAACTTCTATAACTTCCAATGCCAGCCATTTTGCAATGTTCAGTTAAAGTGTGAAAAATCTTCTCTCATACAGATTTTTCCCCTAAATACTACACTTGGAGTAATTCAGATTTGACTTGACTTTAGTCGCTTCCCATCATTTGTTTACATTCTCTGGGCCAGAACAGAACCTGACAGACTTTCACCGTGACCAGTACATTATTCATTAGGGTGAAACTGCTGACATTGATGATGACCGCACGTTGCGTGTGATCTTTTTACATATCCATTGATATTAAACACAGGAAATTTTCCTCGGGAAATGCAGGTCACACTACTAAATACAATTTCCTATGATAAAATTAACCACAGTTAAAGTGTCCCATGTAACTGCACCTATTGCATCTAGTATATAGTATGTACATGACTGTTTTCTTTTTTAGTTCTCCAAAGTTGGATATTGTCAATCAAAACCTTATCTGTGGCCTTTTGTAATTCTTAAAGAATTTGAGGATGGTACATCATACTATCATTTACATGGACTGCTCTCGCAAGCTTGAGCAGGCTTGAGACAGAAGGTTTTGACCCACAGGGTGTGCAACTCATGTCTAATTAAGACTTAGATGAAGAGCTCATCTATTATTGGCTATTTTTTCCCCAACATTTGATAAGTTACCCCAAACAATTTGCCAGTGCTCATTAATTCCAAGTCCTGCAACTCTGAATAGGGCTTGACCCTGGACCGGTTGACCTTTGGTTGATTGTACACTGAAGCAGTAAGCCAGTATAACTCCAAATTTAATACTTAGAAATTTAGAAGGTAGCAAGGAGGGGGATGATCTGGTTTCATACACAAATTTGAGCAAAATCTATGCATCACATATGTTTTAACTGCCCTTAACAACAATTTTTTTCATGAATTCACTTATCACCTATGTTTTTGGTTGCTCCTTATGCATCACCCAGTAATTTTTGTTCTCATTACTTGTTACACGTAGACCTTTCACAATTCTCTCTGTAGAAACCTACCACTACAATTCTATCTACCTAGTTGTCTTTGGTGTCGATGACAATGTTATACACATAGGTGAAAAGAAATATTTTGCTCAGAGCAATCACTAGTTCTCACAGTGTTGGTATCTTTGCACCATGTTGCCCAGGAAGAGAATTTCTTATATTGTGATAGTGTATTTGGCTACACCTCGTCAACTAATACAAATATCTTGACTGCTGGTACTCCTCTTGTTAAGCATTATGCAACTGTATCATGAGTCAATTGAGTATACCCAGATCGTGCTATGGCATTTATTTTCAAATAAAACTGAACTAGTCCGCGGTAATCACAGATCATAGGCATTTACTGTTGTCCTGCTACAAAGTATTTAGTCCTGATTATGCAGGCTCAAGCAGGCCAATATCACAGTGTCCACCAAATTGCAGCTTTTCAGAAATCAAACACACCTCACTCAAATCCATATGGTCAGAAAATAAATTTTCCGATTTGTGCCTCGGCAAATTCATTGTGGCAATAATTGGTTGTGAGAAAACAATTAACTTTCCATGTTTTTGTAACTTGCCAAAAGGCCATGTTTTTGTGGTCAGAATGTAGACTCACCTTTTTCATTTGTGAAACTGAGCAAGATGTAAATTCAAGCAATGAAAACAAATACAAACACAAAATGTAAAAGTATTTGGTGACACACTGCCTTGCAGGGTCGCTGGTCAAAACTTTATTGTAACAAGAAATATTGATTACAAGTGTTGGTGATCGGAATGAATTCTAAGTGTCACCAACAGTTCAAATTCTTTCCTAGAAACTGTCCAGTGCAAGTTAATACCTAACAGTATTTAATAAATAAAGACACTTTTATTATTGCAGGCTATAATCTATTCATTGCTAGTTCATCATGTGCAGATTGTTCGATCAAACTTAGTTTTCTATCGGGCCATTGGAGACCAAACATGTGAAGTATGCAAGTGAACGCACTGCTCTAATCTTTGATTACTATTAGTTTTAAAATATCTTTTATGCTTGTTTGGACCTGAAAGGGTCTGATGATTAACAGCAACCTTGAATACTTTTTACAGGCGGAGGTTTACCAACGTTGCATCGTGTGTCAGCTTTGGACAGATTTACCTTGATTGCAACAAGAACCATGGCACCACCAATACCAGCAGATGTGCAGTGAGTATGCCCTTCCCCTTTCCTATGGTTATTAGTTACAGGTGTACAGGTCCCTAAACCTGATGTTTTACGATAACTGCAGAAATCCTTGCGCGCTCATTGGCTAATTTGTATTGTCAGTAAGCGGACAGACACATGAAATTATAAGAGCACACAATTTGACGATTTGTTATCACAAAAAACAAATTGATGTCAGTTTTTAATGCATC
>JAHPZR010056132.1:0-12500 GCA_019787425.1 Platygyra sinensis | reverse complement strand
AAGGAGTGAAGTTGAACAATGACTTAATTTAAAACCCTTTTCCTCCTGACAATCGCTAAGAGAATGCTAAAGTTTAATTTCCGAGTTAATGTGTTAAATCCTTAAGTGTGAGTGACTATGCATGTCAAATGATAGCTTTCAGACTGTGATATGCTGTACATCACATTCTCCCAAATTATTCCCAAGTGAAAGTGATTTAAGAAAACTTGTTTTTGTCTTTTTTCCGGAGCACAACTTCAACCTTAGATGAAGGGTTAAGTTGTGTGCAGGATGTGAGAAGTTTCAGCAAGAGTTTATACAGCACCCCTCCTAGGCGTTAAGGTTAAGGGGGCGACCGTTTTCAGTATCATAGACGTTTTCATTAACGGGTTCAAAGCTCACATGGCCTGTCTTGTTGGCTGATGTGTTAAGGGCTTTGTCAGATAGTTTTCAGATATCGAATAGAATGGGTATGTAATCTCTTACTTATTATAATAGTAACTTATTTTTATTGTATAAATTATCTACATGAAGATGGCACTTGCATGTACTAGGCATGTTAGTACTGACACTATTAAACTGAACATAGACATTAGTTAATGAGTGAGAAAACTACTCGGTTGTGGTTGGCAAAGAGGTGGCTGGTGAATCATAATTTTTTTAGTGAGCATTGCAGTGCAAGTTGACACACTCGTGTTCATCATTTCCTCAGGCATATAATTAATGAGTAATCATATGAAAGCTTGAGAAATCGAGCATTTTATTCTTCTCATGATACTTAAATCTTCAAATTACCCTTATCTAAAGGCTTGAATATTCAAACTGTCTGTGCAATTTCGCTACATTGTTGGTCAAAAAGGGGCCTAAAATGTGAATACCAGCAGTTAGCTTAGCTCATACATGGAGGCTCTTAAGATGACACTAGCATGAAGATTTTAAGTGAATCCTTGAAGCAAGAGCAATTCGTAATTAGCTTTTAGTGACTTTTTCAAGACAAGATGTCAGATTTAAATAAGTCTGCTAGACTTAATCAATTTCACATCACAACCTTGTGCCGTGTAACTTTATTTCACTTACATAGTGAATAATTCTTAACAGAAGATGACTGATTATTTTAGGGTTTTCATCAATGAAAATTCATGCTTTTGGGTTTGTACTCGGCTTCGAGGTCATATCTGTGATAGTGCGTTTTTACACTAATTTAAGAGGAAATTTGTGAGCTAGAGACCAAAACAACGTCGCAGTTTGTATTACTAGTAAGTGTACAAGTAGGTTAATTAAAACAAATTATATGAACTAGAAACCAAAACGACAGAGCATAATAGTAGCCCAACTGATATCGGGCTCTCTCTCCTTTGCCAAAAAGAGAGAGCCTGGGCATGAGGTTGCATACTACCGAAACAGGAAGACTTGTTTCGTGTCGGCTCGGTACAACAGGAAGTTGACACATTTGTTGTCATCAGAGCCACGTAGCCGCAGGGCCTGGGCTCAAGGAGAAGGTGGCTTCGGATACATTCTCAACGCTGGTGCATGGTGCCTTCACGAAATTTTCTAACAAAAGCCATTCGATTACAGCACTTGAGACCTTCGGGGAGTTAAAAACTGGTTTATAGAAAGGAATCCCAAACACGTCATCCAGCGCGCGCTCGTGCTCCTCTCCTCTCCCTTGTCAAATTTTATACAAACCAAAAAATTTTTTTGCCTGAGCGCGGAAAGGCCTAGATACGAGTTTAGCGCTACAGTGTTTTGCAGGATTTCTAAGCAGCAGTTTTCCCAGTAAAATCTCGTCAGCTAAGAGATGACAACATGAGACAAAGGTAAACTATTCATTCTTTTCGTTCCTTTATTTACTCTATTCCTGCTCAGCAAGATTGTGTGCTCCTTTGTTCTGAGCATGCGCATGCAAGTTAGGCATGACCCTGGCATCTCTTTTCGCCCGCCCGGGTCCAGCTCCCTATAGAGGGCGGGAAGAAAGGAGAGTTCAGGGACTGGACTACTCGGGACGCAGTTGATTTTGTTTTCCAAGAATCTCATTGGTTCGCCTAGCAAGGCAGAGCTAAGGGAAATTTTGAGATTGGAGGAGGGTGTTGGAAATAGGGCACGGTACTTTGTTTCAGAGTGGGGGAGTGAAGACGTTTTGCCTAATACAGCATATAAATATGCATTCCAATCGAAGTATGCCAGTAGAAAAAGACACCGAAAGAAGAAAAAAAAAGTGAACGTAAGCTAACTAGAGATCATATGGCCTCCACTGGTGTAAATATTCAGGAGGGAGTTTCACACTTTACTACTTTAATATGTCGGAGCATAAGTTTTATCTGAGCAACATATGCAGTCTCAGGTCGGAGTGTCAATCGTACATGTGGCCAAATTCAATAAAACATTTCTGCCCAGACCGGCTCCTAAACCATACCCTTTTAGCGCCACAGATGGCTACACCGGCACCACGTGAAAGCAAGTACTTCCCTTTCCAACACGATCTCCTCCTCAAATGAAGTATTATCATCATTTGTCATATACGTACAAACGAAGTACAATCCTTCAATGCAAATGACCGTGATGTCCAAAGTAGACTGGATATGAATTTTTGAATGCTCTGTAGAAATGGTGGACGACGACGCAAGTTTGCAAGAGGCAAATATGGTCTTGTAGAAAGGACTTACGTTTTGTAAAAGACGTCCCGAAGCGATTGCAATCAATGTGGTAAACAATCTTACCGTCAGCGCTAATCCGCTTTTGGGGAAACGGTATGAATTTTCATCAAGATTGAGCATGCGGGAAGCAATTGTGACTCCAAAGCCCTCGTTTAGTCATTCTCGTCCCCAGAGCCCACGATCCTTATGGCCTGTGGTTGGGATCGAGAACTCTGGTTTGGTCCAAAACCGGAAGTCCGCGATTCACGGACTTCCCGTCAAATCTAGCAAATCTGATTGGTTGAGAATGTGAAACGAATACTCTGCGCATGCTCAGAAAATCGGGTCCGGCCAGAGCTCTCGATCCCAACCACAGGCCAGAAGGATCGTGGGCTATGGGGACGAGAATGTCGTTTAGTTAAATTAGAAAAATGAGTGGGCGAACCCTGGACAGGAGGTAAAGGTGTAGGTAAAACCTCGTTCACAGGGCCTTTTCCTGGTGTAGGTACTAGGTAGTAGTAGTTAGTAGCTCTGGGGACAACGATGGAATGTTGAAGATCTCATGATAATCTTGACGCAGGGCTTCGAAAAGAACTGGAAAATGGCCTGTTTAATAATGTCCATCTTGCGAGCTTCTAGAACTTGCTTCGGTGTTTGGACAAAAGGCGAAAACGATCATAAGAAAGTATGCGCTTTCAAACGCAAACACAAAACGATCAGTAGAGGGTTCTTAAGCGTCTCCTCAGACTAACTCTCATTTTCTTGCTTAGCGCATTTTTTTTGTCGCGAAAAATTTAAGTATCGTGATCGATAAGCGGTCGAGACACGAATTCGCCTACTGAACGCTCTGAGGTCATTCCACTTGTTGAAGCTTCTTCACCGTGAATTGAACGTTACATAGCATTTGACGTAGCTGAGTTGCTGAAATTATATTCAGAAAGTGCCAGACCGCTTTGATTTAATCCCACGCGCTATTTTCGGAGCCGTGACTCAACGCCAGGCGACCGGCTAAAGGGAAAGCGAACTAAGTTTTCAGCAAGTAACACTGAATCATAGCCATGCAAGAAAACTATCAGGTGAGAGTGATATCATACTTTATTTTGAGCCTCTACATGCAGACATGTAGTTAGTCAGGATTGAACAGAGTCTCGGTGCAAAGACCGGCATTTTCATGTTTTCCTTGTTTCTCTCGTCATCAATCATTCATGCACAATGCGGGGTTAAGTTCAAAAAGGCAGTCCGGTGCTCTGTCGAGTACGTTGTTATGATTTTTTCACTTATTTTCCAACAATCCCTGCTAGTCTAGCCTGGCTATATACTACTAGTCATGATAATTTCGATAATTTCGTGATAATGTCGTGTTAGCCGAGAGTTAAAATTTTAGCAATTATTCAATTATGAACTGGTCTTGTACTTCAGCCAAACAAATTATTTTAATGAACAACGACAAATAAGCGACTAAAATTATCAGTAAGTGAAGTTCTTACAATCGCACTCTGCTAAAGGATTATTACAAAACCAGTGTGCTGATCTGCTTTATCGATGACGCGATTTCCATGTTTTGAGTGTATCAACTGCGAAAGGGTTGTAGCCATGGGGTTTGACAAAAAAGGACGGACAGAAACTGAATTTATTTGAACCCAAACACCGAACAAAAGCAATTTAATATAAATGTAATTACAACACCGCTAGCATATTTCGCCTGATTCAAATCAATGGCAAGAACCCTCATCCATAACGCGACCCAGGACACTCACCTGTACTCCAAAAATCACTGACATGGGCAAATAATCGCCACTAGCTATAAGGGACACAAGTTTTCTCACCTTTTCAAAACAGGAAAAATTCTTGTCAAAGTTGAAAATTGAAAATGAACTTTACGTCCACTTGATATTCAGTGTAACGTTTTTACTGCCCACTCGAGGGCTGGGGTTATGGAAGAGCTGTTTTCGGTATGCCTCTAGGGAAAAAATGAAAATTGCATTCAACGTTTACGGTTCTCTCTTGCACATCCAGCCTCGTTTGTTGCACATCTATATTACTCCATGAAATACTAAGATTGAACCAGTCCTCAATTGTGTCAAAAACCGGGTTTCGTGTATTTTTAGTTGGGAACATTACGTAACGAACACAACTAACACAATATTGCTAGTCCAGTATAGGTCAGGATTTCGCAAGAGACGAATTATTCATACTGATTTAACAGCTTTGTTTATTAATTAGCTTTTCACGAGCCTTCCAGAACGGTTCGGGTATTTTCCGCAGTAAGAAGTTATCCTTGCGTTAACTGAACTAAAACCCATGAACAGTGGCAAAACCATAATATGGCCCTTTTTTCAAGACAAAAAATTTTCACCTGAAGCAAACACAAATTGAAATTTAAATCATATCTGAGACTTCAACGCCCCTATCAATACCGTTCCCTAACATAAAGCGCAAAACAAGTATTACAAACATAGAAACATCTAAACTCTCTAAAGTGTAAACATTTTTATTTTTAAATTTTGGGGCGGGTTATTTTTCTCACTTTAGTTCGAGACTGGTTACTACGATCGAGTTCTCTGCCTGCTTTAGTTAATAATCTCACCCAGGAAATCATCCGCCTTCACAGTTTAAATTTCCCACGAAAACCTCCATTAAATCGACGACCACTCGCCAGGGCATCGAGTAAGACCGTGGTTAATAGAGGGGACTGGTTAGGAAGCCCGGCAAACATTAAAAGGAACAAACAAAGACGCCAAGATTTATGTTGGAAGGTCCACGACCCTGCTCAATCTTTTGTTTTGTGCTCATACACTATGCATGAGTTACGTAACCAACACGTTTCTATTGGTTAGTTCCTCAGTTCGGAGTAAACAACTATTGTGTTTTTGTGCAGGGTCAAGGCCAGAAAACAGAACAATAGCATACAACAAAGAACTTTGTCGAGTTTCATAACGATTCCCCTCTGTTAACTATGGTAAGAGTGTCCAGAAGGAAAAAGCAAGTACTGCCACTGAGTTCCCTATCAGTTAAGTCCCCTGTACTTGATATTTGCCTCTATTTGAAGACGAGACTCGATAAATAGTCGATCAGTCACCAAAGCTCATTTGTTTTCACATCATGATATTTGCTTCGTTGCGGCAACCCACAGAAACGGTCCTTTAACTCATCATGGACGGATTACTTACTTAGTCCTCTTCGTGCTCTTTGTAGCACATAAGGCATAAGGCCGTGGACGTATTGCAACCAAGTAACTTTGTTTCTCAGCGAAGGTTTTCATTGCAGCTGGATCATGCACAAAGCTCAGGTGAGAGAAGCTCGTTTAATTTGGATGTTATCACTCGCTCGGTAACGCGTTTAAAAGCAGGCCTGCATAAAAGATTTCGCGTCCAAATGATCTATTCTGTTATCAATGACCATTAACCGACAGTCTACACGGGGCAAATTGTGATTTTTCTGTGATCTAATATAAAGGAAGAGTTCTAGTTTAACTCTTATTTGTTTTTGTGTTTGGGAGACTAATACTTCTTGCCTGTTTCGGCCGAAACCGAATAGCCCAACCAATTCCAACGTGTGCAAAAGCACGTTCTCAGAATTGAAACCACAGCGAAAACGTGCCCAACTTATAAACAATATGTTTCCTGTCAACTGATCAGAGCGTTGGTTCTGCATGCCTTTGTAGCCGTCTTCTGGAAAACAACAACGTGAAATGGCCAAGCTCCTTTAGACGACGTGAGCCACGGAAAAGGCCCTGGGAACGAGGTTGCCACGACAGCTCTTTTTTTGTATTTCGTTGGGAATTGACCGCTGACACTACATATTTAGTTTGAATAGGCTCTAGGTGTTTAGACCAATCGATAGATCTAGATAACTGCAAAATTCCAAGGTTGAGTTTTTAAAAAGTTGTCGACCTCACCGCCTCCTCATATCAACCAGACGCCGATAATTTGAAAACACCGGCTTTGAGTTTTAGTGTGGACGAAAAATATTTTGAAAACGGATTCCAAAACCCTTAGGTACAAATCCAGAATGGCCGGTGATTGTTGCGTAATTGCTCCGGCGTAATGTTGGCGGAAAACATTTGATGCGTTTTTAGAGTGAAAACGATGTTTTCAATTTTCTCCAGTGTGTTGCAGACAGAGCCCTGGGTCTGGGGACAGTGTCTGCGTTATACTTTAAAGAAAACATTAAAATGTTTCGCTTAGCCAATCATAAATTAGGGACATTATAAACAGTGCATGCAGGTCTTGTGGCTTTACATGACTTAGAAGTAATTACTTGCTGCTCTCTAGAGAGGGATTCGTTCGTTTTAGATATTCTTGCGAATTCAGCATCTTTTCGGACCTTTTTCCCCCATTTCGTAGACTTAATTTTCATGTCAAGCATGTAAATGCATATTTATATATCAAAAATTAGCAATTCTCTACTTGCACAAATCCCATAATACACCTCTTTTACCCCCCAAAAATTTGCATAGGCATTGTTTTAGATTCCTCTTGCGACATGTTCATGTCCCAGGAGAAATTGCGAACAATGAGTATGCAAAATTTTGGGGGGGTTAAAGAGGTGCATTATGGTATTGTGCAAGTAGTGATGGTAGAAGCGCAACTTGATGCTTCAGTCTGAATCTTGTCAGTCCATGGGACTCTGAAATAACTGCGTGGCAGCGAGATATCATCTATTGTTGACATTGTCTGACCGGTTGTTTGTGAAAACAAGCAGAAGCAATAACAAACTATCAAAAACGGGTTTTGGTTATGATTAAGTATTGTCTGGGAAACTCACAAATTAAATCAATACCAAAGTAAAGAGTTTTCTTACATAACTTTTCTCTACAGAACAAAAGCAAAAAATTAAGCGTACAACTGGCGCCAGCAGATATTATTAATTCATAGCGCGAAACAAAAGAAATTTTTGACCCTGAAAAACTTACCTTTGCCATTAATTCAGAGCATAAAAGTACATCAGTAGAAGAGCCTCGTTATTCTTCACTTCCTTATTCCCTGCCATCGCTTTAAAAAATCCGCAAGATTTAAATTTAATAATCAAATAATTTAAAAAAACCGCAACATCTACGCGAAAACCCACGACACGTGGTGCGGATATATGACGGCAAGATGGGTGCGCGCGGATCCCAAGACTTACGGTCTCAGTCTCCGATTATGGCTCCGCCTGGTCCTAAACACACTAGCAAATATAGCAGGCGTAAACGGGGAAGAGGTAGCGATCATGTGGCAAAAAAACGCGAGGAAGAAGGGTGTGGAACAGCAGCCTCTCCCGATAAAGAAGCCTGTTTTCAACAAGCAGCCCAGTTTAATTTCCTTAACTCGAAAAATTAGGGAAACAGACGCTAGGTACACGCAAGTACGCTGTGCGGACCTATTTTTATTTACCACTTGGCTGTATCCGAGGTGTACGCCATGAACGCCACTGACAAAGAGGTCACGTGAGAAACGGCAGTTGATAATATACTTCATTCGCAATGCACTATAGGCAGGGCTTCCAGCCCCTATCCCCTCCCCCTGCGGAAAACCCTTGGTAAACTATATTACAGCACTTTTGTGGGGCGACGTGCGTGACAAGCCCCAAAAACGTGTGCGTGGGAGACTACTGATTGGTGGTTTTCACGTCACGCAAGTAAGCCTCATTATCACGCAAGTGAAAATAAAATCGCTTACCATTCAATAAATTGACTCAAGAAATTGAATTATGTTAGAAGAGTAATAAATAAACAACGTACCAAAGTTTCGGAGATGTACGATATTCCGAACTCGAGTTATTCGGCAAAAGGTATCACTGAAAATTATAGTGTTTAGTATGGCAGACGCCATGTTGTCGCCATGTGGAGCCCGTCAGACCGGGCCTCCAACATGGCGGCCGGAAACCAGTGGAAACATCTGGGAGTTTACTTTGGCTCTTCTCAAACGTTTATTCTCTCTGTTAAACTTGAAAACATTCGCATAGGCACTTTTCAACATATTGTACTCAGAACTCGAAAACATAAGGGCGAATCCAATATTTAAGTGAACGTAAAATGTTACCAAGAAACAATAGGGAACTTAAGCAACCACGAACCAACACAGACGGTCCAAACGCAAAAATCCAACGCCCACTTCCGGTTTTCGCCGCCTCGAACTTTCGTAAAGAGTTTTGAAGGGAAAACCTCGCAGGACTTCTGTCAGGAAAAGTGTTATAAAAAATAGTACTGTGAGAGAAAATTACACAAGCTGGGAGTACTTTAGGATGTCCATACTAAATGTCACTGGTCATATGCGAAGTTTAAAGCTTAACTTTTCAGCGACTGTCTTAACTTTGGCTTGAAAGCGAAAATTTTCGAAAATTGAAGACTTTGTTAAGCGAAAGTTTTGGGGGAACTGCGCACTGAGGGCGCCCCCCGTTTTGACCGCCTGTGTGATACGACGACGACGACAGGGTTGAACGGACGACCGGAAGCAACGTAGTAAGGAGAGTCAGTGCGACAAGCCGCGAACTTTAAGAATTTCAGCTCGTTTCGAGGCTCTCGTCGACGACGTCATTGACCTGCTTATCATTACGTTGGGGGTCCTGGTTTACGAGTCCGTCTAATTATGGGATTAACAACGCAAGACCCATATATTCAGAAAGAGCACACCGAGCTTTACAAAATCTTTAGTTCGTGTTAATTGGGACCATGTTGAACAGATACGGCCATTCAAAACTTCAAAATCTGCAAAGAAATGTATGGATTTCCGTGACAAGTGTCCGGCAATCCATACATTTGTTACTAATTTTGAGAGTTTTTGAACGGCTGTATCTTGGTTTTGATGTTGGCCAATTAACACGAAACTTGAGGATTTTGTAAAGGTCGGTTGTGCTCTTGTCAGAATATTATGGGTCTTGTGTTGTTTATCCCATAATAGACGGACTCATACCCAGACCCTCATGGTATGAAATCCGGCAATTCCCCTCGTCCCCAGAAAGCCGCGAACCTTTTGGTCAAGCTTACGGAGATCGGCGACCTCTGGCCATGGTTCCAACTGCCGGAAGTCCGCTTTTCACGGGACTTCCCGCACATGCTGCGCATGCCCATAGCCGAGTCTGACAAATAGTGATTGGTTTCTGGTCTCAATCATATTGTGTTTACAAACGCCATTCAAAAAACCGGATATGTCGTACCCTGGGTAACCAGAGGTTTTTTCTCGCGAAGGCGGATTGGAAATGGCGGCCGAAGGCCGTTGGCATGCACGAGGCTGAGACATGACTTGACACCCGGAAACCGGCGCAAGAGAAAAACCTCTGGCAACCAGGGTAGGAATGTCGTCTTTGGACCGGGCCAGAGGTCGCCGATCCCCGTAACTGACAGCAAAAGGATCGCGGCGGCCTCTGGGGACGATGAAATGCGACGACGTCAAAAAGGAGTAGTTCTCACGTACGTCGTGAGCTTAGCTAGAACTTGAAGATGTACAACTGCCTGAAAGGGAGAATTTACTATCGTTTGGCATAGCTTTCAAACTGGTTGGAGTTTTTTCTTTTGTGTGGTTGTTTGAAATCCTCTGTTCGATTTGTTTGACTACAAAATCGACTTTAACACTTTTCGTTCCTCACACAGAAGTGACAGCTACCACAACAAGTCAGGCAGAAAAACACCGCGCAAGCTGGGCGCCAAAGTGCTGAACACTTTATTTAAGTATATGTATATTTAATGAAAGCCTTAAGCTTACTGTTTAATCATTTTTCTTAAGAAAACCATATTACCATTAAAACATATACTTGTGGACCGTTTTATTACATTAAAACGCGATTCTATTTTTATTGAAACTCCGTGGGAAAACACCATTTTAAAAATCTTGCCACATTAAGTACGGGATACAGTTCGGCTAGGAGGCTTTCTGAAAAGGCAGCGAAAGAATTTTAGCATGCTGCAATGGTCCTTGTGTTTTACTACGGAGCCCCCAATAGGACCGTCGAACGAAACCAGTTTGAGACGGGAAAACCAGGACAACTGTATAAGGGACGACTTAATAACTCGGCCAGAGACGACTTATCAGTCCTTTTAACGTCCTAAGACGACTTACAAGTCGACTTATAACTCGTCTATGGCGACTTATAAGTTGACTTATAACTCGTCTATGGCGACTTATAAGTTGACTTATAACTCGTCTATGGCGACTTATACGTCGACTTATAACTCGTCTATGGCGACTTATAAGTCGACTTATAACTCGTCTATGGCGACTTATAAGTCGACTTATAACTTGTCTATGGCGACTTATAAGTTGACTTATAACTCGTCTATGGCGACTTATAAGTTGACTTATAACTCGTCTATGGCGACTTATAAGTCGACTTATAACTCGTCTATGGCGACTTATAAGTTGACTTATAACTCATCTATGGCGACTTATAAGTCGACTTATAACTCGTCTATGGCGACTTATAAGTTGACTTATAACTCGTCTATGGCGACTTATAAGTTGACTTATAACTCGTCTATGGCGACTTATAAGTTGACTTATAACTCGTCTATGGCGACTTATAAGTTGACTTATAACTCGTCTATGGCGACTTATAAGTCGACTTATAACTTGTCTATGGCGAATTATAAGTCGACTTATAACTCGTCTATGGCGACATTTAAGTGGATTTAGCCGTGTAGCTGACGGGGGACTGATCCAACTCAAGATTCAAGATGGAGGACTGAAACGAACTCATTGAACATTACTTTAATCTGGGATGATATGAACAAAAGGAAATTCTTTTTATGTCTTCTGCTGATACACGACCAGAACCTGAGTTCTAGGCAGTTGAGGCGAATTCTTGCTAGGAGAGGTTTAACAAGAAGGAAACATGTATCCAATCTTTCAACAGTTATAAATCGCATAGAGCGAGAGCTTCAATGCAGTGGACGTTATATGTCACGGACAAATAAATAAATAAACAAATAAATAAATTTAGCTACAAACAAACGTAAGCCTGCGTAGCTGGCGGGATGCGTGAGCGGGCCGCCATATTCCGTAGCGGGCGAAACCCGCGAGGAGTTGGCGAGCGGCGAAGCCGCGAGTGAAACTGGGAAAGATGAGAGGTATAGATTAACATTTGATTCACGTTTTCGTGCTCTCAGCCAATCCGAAATTCGCGTGCACTGGTGAACGCATAATTCGAAAAACCCCACGAATTTGGGCAGGCGGGAATTCAACTCAACTCTTCACCAATCCTCTCACGGCTTCGCAACCAAAACAATGCACTCGCGCGCGAAATCCCGCCAGCTACGCAGGCTAAACAAACGTAAACAACACCTACAGACAGCTTTGTTCGAACTGACTAAGTAAGGTCACGTGAAGATGCCTTCACGTGCCACGGAAGCCAGTCCACATTGTTATTTCAACTTTCAATAGACTATTCAAGTCGCTATAGACGAGTATTAAATCGACTTACAAGTCGGCATGGATGAGTTATAAGTCGACTTATAAGTCGCCATAGACGAGTTATAAGTCGACTTATAAGTCGGCAGAGACAAGTTATAAGTCGACTTATAAGTCGCCATCGACGAGTTATAAGACGACTTATAAGTCGATCGCCACAGACGAGTTATAAGTCGACTTATAAGTCGCCACAGACGAGTTATAAGTCGACTTATAAGTCGCCATAGACGAGTTATAAGTCGACTTATAAGTCGCCATAGACGAGTTATAAGTCGACTTATAAGTCGCCATAGACAAGTTATAAGTCGACTTATAAGTCACCTTGGACGAGTTATAAGTCGTCTTATAAGTTGTCTTTTTCCGGGGGGGGGGGGGAAAAAAAAAAAAAATGAGGGGGCAGAAACGCTTAGGCGTTTTTTATCGGCGTGTGTTCATTCCTGCTTTCATCCCCTCATTAGTACGCGTCATGCGTAGCGGTGAGTTTTCTTCCCTCTATCCCTTCTTT
>JAHPZR010056131.1:72500-114906 GCA_019787425.1 Platygyra sinensis | reverse complement strand
ATGCGTGACGTCCGCGTGAGCGGTTGTGTTTTTTGAGCGGGAGCCTTTCCCTTGCCTCTTAGGCCAATTTTCGCTCTGGGTTAAAACTTAAATGTTATCATATGCCTGATAATTCGAAAAAGAACAAGAGAGGAGCGCGAGGCTCTGTAGAAGATGATGTGAACGAAGCAAAGCGCCAAGTTAAGACCTCCGAGAACATGGCCGATAACGACAACCAAGAGAAATCTGAAGTTGAACCCACTTTGTCGGATTTACGCGGCATGTTGGTGGTACTACAGTGCTCTGTAAACAACATTCTAAGCGACAACCAAAAACTTCACGAAGAAATGTCGGCGCTAAAATTATCAGTGGATACTCAAGGCCGCGAATTTCAAAAGATGAAAGAATCAGTCGAACGCATAACAAAGGAAAATGAGTCTCTAAAGAACGAACTCCTACGTGCCAAAGGAAAACTTAACGAACAGAAGGAAGAAATGGAATCTCTCTGGTCTTCCTTGGACGAAATAGAACAGTATACAAGAAAGAATTCGTTGGAGATATCAGGAGTTCCAGAGAGCTGTTATACGTCGACGGAAGAGGTAGTTTTAAATGTTGCTAGAGCATTAAATGTCGACATAACGCCTAATGACATAGAAATTACACATAAGTTAAGACGCCGAGGAGCTACCGACACAATCATTACTAAGTTTGTAAGTCACAAAACAAAAAGTGAACTATATAAAAGACGCACAAAGTTAAAAGATATCAAACTGACTGACATATATCCAAGCTATGCGTCAGCGATTAATACAAGTCGTCTATTTATAAACGAGAACTTAACGAACTTTAGACGCCATCTGCTAGGGAGAGCAAACGGTATGAAAAGAGATGGTTTGCTCTTGAGCGCGTGGACAATCGATGGAAAAGTTTTTGTAAAAACCTCCCCAGATGGAGCACCCGTAAGGATCTTCTGTGATGCCGACTTAGATGAACTCTAAATTTACTGCTTAGAATAATCTGATTTAAAGTACAGAAACTTCTCTAACCCCGGGTATCATGTACAACGCAGTATATTACACTCATTTCTCTCAGTGCCTCTTCACTATCTGCCTTGGAAGGGATTGGGATAGGTTTAAATTGTGTTAGGAGAGGTAAGTTTCCCTATACAGATTACGAATTGTTAAATATTTGTTATTGTTTTTTTTTTTCCTTTTTACTATATATTTAAATATTAATTCTTTTCACGCCCTTTTGCATTTAGAATTTAGTGTGAATGTTGTCTCGTTGTAATAATGTCGAAGAAAAATTCATGTAAAATTATTTCCTTAAATGTCCGTGGTATTAGAAATCCGACTAAGAGGAGCAGTATTTTTACATATCTTAAAGATCAGAGAGCAGTGTTTTACTTCCTTCAAGAGACATATTCCGAAACCGGTGATGAGTTATTTTGGAAAAATGAATGGGGAGGTGAAATCTATTTTTCGCATGGCACTCGTCACAGCAAAGGTGTTTGCATACTTTTCGATCCGTCCATTGACGTAAACAAAGTTAAATATTTCCTAAGTGACAACTCAGGAAGAATCGTGTTAATTAACTTGAATTATAATGGTATGGAATTATCTCTTTGCAATGTTTATGCACCGAATGACCATGCTGATCAGCTGCGGTTCATTAAAGAGCTTAACAATTATCTGATTGACAAGTCTGAATTAACAGCACTTATTGTGGGAGGTGACTGGAATTGCACACTAACAAAGAAAGACAAAAAAGGTGGTTTGCCCTGGAGACCAAGCGGCTTCCGAAATTCGATCTTAGTAACAATGGATATTTTTGATCTTGTAGACATACAAAGAGTCAAATATCCAAACGTAAACAAATATTCCTATGAATCGAAAGCACTTAAAGTGAGATCAAGAATAGACTTCTTTCTAATAGCCAAAAATTTAACCAAATATGTTCAGAAAGTTGACATCCACCCTTCGATTGCACCTGATCATTGGACAATTTCTCTATCTCTGCAATGGACAAAAGAGGTTCCGAGAGGACCTGGCTTTTGGAAGTTCAACAACACGTTACTGAATGATGATAATTACATACAGCAAATTCGCAGAACGTATCCTGAAACCCGGGCGAAGTACGAATATATCCAAGATAAAAGAACTCTCTGGGAACTTCTTAAAATGGAACTTAGATCTGTAACTATTTCATATGCCAAAGGAAAAGCTAAAGAAACAAGTAATCGTGAATACACAATCAAAGATGAACTGGAAAAACTAGATCACATAATCTGCAACTCTCGCGATTTAATGAATATTGACTATGAATTGAAGCAGTATGAAGATCTGAAAAAGGAACTTCAACAATTATACGAAAAAAAGGGTGAAGCGGCAAAATTTAGGTCAAAATGTTTATGGGTTGAAAAAGGGGAACGTCCAACCAAATATTTCTTCAATCTTGAGAAAAGGAACTATAGTAGGAGGGTAATTTCTGAACTGGAGCTTGAAGAGGGTGATATAATAACGAACGAAAAACAAATATTGTCAGAGATAGAAAGTTATTTTATGAATTTATACTCATCGAAAACAGATGTGAGTGAGGAACACTTTAGTAGTTATGTAGAGCAATTAGAATTCCCTCGCCTTTCACATGAAATGAGTTTGAAGGCAGAAGGCCTTTTGACATATGAAGAATGTAAGGAAAGTTTAGATACCTTCAGCCCTGGCAAATCCCCTGGAGAAGATGGCTTCACAGTTGAGTTCTATTTAACTTTTTTTGACCTAATCGGAGAGGACTTAGTGAACAGTCTTAATTCTGCATACCAAAATGGAGAGTTATCAATCTCACAACGCAGAGGTGTCATAAGTTTGATACCAAAAGAAGACTCTTCTTTACTAAAACTAGAAAATTGGAGACCATTAACTCTGCTGAATGTTGACTATAAGATTGCTTCTAAAGCTATAGCAAAACGAATTGAACCATTGTTGTCATTCTTGATTCACCCAGATCAAACAGGTTTTGTGAAAGATAGATACATCGGTGAAAATATTAGGCTAATTAGTGACATAATGGAGCAAACTAAGAAACTCAATTGCTCTGGTATTTTACTATCACTTGATTTTCAAAAAGCTTTTGATACTTTAGAATGGTCATGCATAAGCAATGTATTAAAGATGTATAACTTCGGTGATTGCTTAAGAACATGGATAAAGGTACTTTACACGAAAGTAGAGAGTACAGTGCTAAACAATGGTTTCGCAACAAATTGGTTTAAACCATCTGCCGGAGTGAGGCAAGGATGTCCACTTTCACCATATTTGTTCATTCTAACTGCAGAACTAATGTCTAACAAAATTCGTCAAAGTATTGATTTCAAGGGAATTTCTGTGTTTGAAAAGGAAATTAAAGTCAGTCAATTTGCTGATGACACCAACCTTTTTTGTGCCGATCTGTCTTCTGTTGAAAAAGGACTGCAAATTGTAGCAGATTTTGGTGCAATCTCTGGTCTCAAGTTAAATATAAAGAAAACTAAAGCTATGTGGCTAGGGAAATGGGCGAATAATAAGGACAAGCCGTTACATTTAAAATGGGTCAGTAGCCCAACAAGAATTTTGGGCATTTACTTCTCCTACGATGAGAAAGGAAACAATGAAATGAATTTCGACCTAAAGATAAATAAACTGCAAGCAAAGTTAGATATATGGAGATCACGAGACTTAACACTGTTTGGTAAAACCATGATAATCAAGACGCTTGGGGTATCATCTTTGATATATTCAGCTTCAAATATCAATGTACCAAACGATATTGCCGGCAACGTCAAGAGAAGGTTGTTTTCTTTTCTGTGGAAAAATAAAAGAGACAAAATAAAAAGAGAGGGATTATACCAGGATTATCATAACGGTGGGCTGCGTATGACAGACATTGAAACAATGATAAAAGCGTTAAGGTTAGCATGGATTCCAAGACTGTTAAAAAATGGCCAATCAAATTGGAAATTTGCTTCAGACCATTTCCTAAAACCTTATGGAGGACTTCGATTTCTGTTGACGTGTAATTATCACGTAAAAGACTTCCAAAATATGCCCCTATTTTACAGGGACATCCTCCTGTATTTTCATGAACTGAAGACATTTTACGGATGTGATGTGGGAGATACAATCTTATTTAACAATAAGGAAATTCGTATCGATGGTAAAACGTTTTTCTGGAAGGAATGGTTTATGAAAGGAATTAAAAGAATTGAAGATCTTTTCGATGAGAATGGGCAAGTCCTGCCCTTTCCTGTCTTTCAGCGCAAATATTCGTTGAAGAAAATTTCCTTCCTGCATTATTTCCAAGTTATTTCCGCTATTCCAGGTCACCTCTTGGCAAAAGCAAAATCCAAGGATTCAGGATCTAAAGGTGTTAGTCATGAGGATCTGGAATCTTTCTGTCTAGCTGAAAATGTGAATATAAATTTGCTCAAGGCAAAGTCAAAAGACTTCTATTGGCTAATTATTCATCGTAGATATAATGATCAGCATTCAGGCCCAAGACGATGGAATAGAACTATTACAGAAGACAAAACAAACTGGAAAAAGATATTTTGGTCGGTTCGAAAAGTATGCAAGGAAAACAAGTTAAGAGAATTCCACTTTAAATTCATTCACAGAGTTGTTGTCACAAAGAAGGAATTGTTCCGATTTAACATCAAACCAGATAGTAATTGCGTTTATTGCGGAGAATCAGACTCCATAGATCACACCTTTATTGAGTGCCAGTTCACAAAATCCTTTACTCAAGAAGTATTACAATGGTTTAATGTAAATAATAGCTCTAACTTTATTTTAAATGCTGAAGACGTCCTCTTTGGCCTCTCTTCTGCATCAGACACACTAACAAAGAAATTGAATTATACTCTTCTCTTCTTGCGCTATTATATTTATAAATGTAAGCTCCAAAATAACTCACCACCACTACAGATCGTTGATTTTATCAATAAAATAAAATACAAGTATAAAATCGAAAAGATTATTTAATACTTTAAAAAATAAAGTTCCTCCTCTCCTTTTTCTTATTTCTCTTATTCTATGTGGAATTTAAATGACAAGGGAAATAATGTAAATTAAAACACTTAGAATATATGTTTAGATTTTTTAAAAAATTCTAGTGCTTGGGCTATTGTAACCTTGTATGTTAGTATTAGTATTAGTATTCTTGTAGTCATATAAGTTAAGTATTTTTAGTCGCTTCAATTACTCTTGGTATTGTTAGTAGCATAGTTTTAAGGACAGTAGTGTGTGGTATAATTTCTTGTGTTTGTGCAAAGCAATAAAATGTCAAAAAAAAAAAAAAAAAAAAAAAGAATTCCCTTTATGTGAAGCAAAGTTCGGCAATGAACGATTTGTGAAAAATAGAAGGTAAATTGGTTAGAGTCTGATCCAAATTAGGACTGGCTTTTCAGTTCCAAAGTGCCCCCTGCGTTGATCTTCACCTTGGCTGCCAGGCCTTCAAATGTCGTGCTGGCAAGGGAGCTATCGATGGCACCATCTTGAATTTTTGGTGTACCGTGTTCGTCACACAGTCGGTTTTCGATTGGCATGTTTTAGATTAAAAAGTGTATAAGTAGCAGTGTGTTATTTTTGATATTTTCTTAACGTAAGCAAGCGAAATTTATCTCAAGTACTGGCTAATCAAAAGTAAAATTCGCAGTTCGGTTGCCGATTAAGCTTATATCGATCTGGAGAAAATAGCTGAAGAAAACAGCTTGGTATTTTTATTAAAGGCAATCAGTCATAGGAAATACTCAAGTGGCAAGGTGAGTGTACTATTTGATGCAAACTGTTTTGTTACTGTTTGTTCCGGATACAGTTAGCTTAAGCATTTTTGGCTTACATTTAGTTCGATCGCATATTACACATGCATATCTGCATAAAGCCATTATAATTTTACACACCAGAATTGATGGGATGCAAAATGAAACCACCAGAATTAAATCAGTTATTTAGTGTTAAACAGTTCTTTCAGCAACTGAAGCTGAATTTAAGAAACAAGCTATTTAAGTGCTTATGTTGAAACTTGATTGATTCTACAAAGCTTAAAAAGTTTCCATTCAATAATTTCTGAAATCATCATTGAAGTGGTCTGAGGATTTTGTTTCGATTGACTCCACCAGAACATTCTAGAGGAGTAAGATGTATAACAAAATTTTGTTTCTTACCAAAGCCTTCCCTCTTTATTCACAAGGCATTATATTATTGTTTGTTGTTGTCTTTAATCAGCTAAGGGGCATTGTGACAAAAGAACACAAACTGGCAAAATATGTGTCATCTTGGCAGTCCTGTTAAGAGATGTGCTATCTTCATAGCAGAATTGGTTGCTTTTTCCACAAAATCAGGGAAATTAAATTAAATTTTATTCAAATTATTACTTATATAGCGCAAAATATGGATATGATCTCATGCACTGAAAAAAGAGATTCATGTAAGCTGTTACCATTTTTTGTTTTCTTCCCAAAGATTGCTGCTATGAGAAGAATATGGCTCTTTTGACTTGAATGCAAGCAAGCAAAATTATATCCCAGGAAATGTTTAATTAGAAAATAAAGTTCCCAGTTTGATCATGAGGTCTACATCAACCTGGAGCTTCAATGGTTGAAGAAAGTTGTATCGCATATTGTAGAAGGCAATCACTCTTGGATATATTCATGTAGTAGGGTGAGTTTACTTTTGATGTTGACTGTTTTGTTCCCGTTTAATTAGGCTACAGTTAGCCTTAAGTATAAGCATTTAAGCTTCTGCATTATTTTTCCTTATTTTTCTAATGTAAGCTTTTGCTTGGTTCAATTGCAAAAAAAGGGACAAATTTACCCATGCATATCTGTATGAATCCATTATCAACACACCAGCCCCAATATCACACCAGCCCCAATATCTATCTGACCTGGTCACGTCAGCTAAGATTGTTCCCTGTGTCAATAACATTGCACTATCGCCATTGGCCATTGAGAGAAAATTAGCTAATCTGAAAACAAATAAAGCGACAGGACCCGACGACATATCACCGAAAATAGTCAAGGAAGCTGGAGATGCATTGCTAACCCCGTTGATGTTCCTTTACAATATGAGTTTGAAAGATGGCTATGTCTTTAGCCAGTGGAAGACTGCGAGAGTCAATCCTGTTTTTAAAAAGGATGACGAGACTGTTATCGGAAATTATCGCCCCATATCTCTTCTCAGTGTTCCGAGCAAAATACTTGAAACCATTGTTGCTGATTCGATTATTCACCATGCGTTTATTGAAAATAAATTAATTACAGACAAGCAATGGGCTTACAGGAGAGGATATTCTACTGAGCTGTTGCTAGTACATATGACAGAAATTTGGAGGAGTGCCATTGATTCAAATAAAGTTGTTGGTAGATTTCCAGAAAGCGTTCGACTGTGTCTCCCATAATGTACTATTACGTAAATTAGAAAATGATTTTGGAATTAATGGAGTGCTACTCGACTGGCTGCGCAGTTACCTTGACAATAGAAAACAATATACTGTCCTAAATGGTATAGCATCCGATCTTAACACTGTTACATCTGGAATACCGCAGGGTTCCGTTTTAGGACCGACCTTATTTTCTCTTTACACAAGTGATTTACCTGAAGCTATAACCACTGCGACAACCTACATGTATGCTGTTGATACTACCCTATATTGCATTGGCGATTCTATCGACTCGGACGCAGTAATTTCTGAACTTAACAAAGCTTTAGAAGAGCTTCTATACTGGTGCAAAACAAACTCGCTTGTGCCTCATCCAAAGAAATGCGAAGCAATGATCCTCCATCGTGGTAGATTCACTGCCCTTTGAAAGAGTTAACATTGGCCCAGTACACCATCAAATGGGTTACACACTCTCGTCTATTAGGCGTATTGATAGATGATCAATTAAACTGGTCTCAACATGTTAGTGTTGTTAAAAAAGGCTTTGTTGATAAGTTAAACTTGTTAAAACGTAGCAGATTTCTTCCAAAGAATATGTTATTAGACTTGTATTTTAGAGTTATTATGCCGTCGATCGTATATGGTATATCAGTATGGGGAGGTCTCACAAATAAGGAAGGTTTTAAGGCATTAGAAGCACTGCATTGTAGAGCTGCGAGAATTATCTTTGAGCTACTTTGGGAGATGTCTAACGCAGATGTTATGAAAAAGGCTAATTGGTCTTCTCTAGCCTTTATGTATAAAATTAGCTTATCTAAGCTTATGTATAAAATCTACAATAACCTGACTCCTGACGTTATGTCAGCTATTATTAAGAACAATGATAACATCAAGCGATATCAACTTAGGAAGAAACTGAAAATTGATGTCCCTCGTTTTAACACCAACTACATGAGGAACCCTGTAGCTCGTAGAGGAGCAATAGTTTGGAACACGTTGGTTCCTCAACTTAATGACGATATAGACAATGTTAAGAAATACGCGATTATGGCAAGACGGTCAAAGACTCTGTTACACCTAGATTTTGACTGCATCTCCCCTCAAACATTAACCAGAATAATTAGTCGATACCAGAGTACCACCTTGTATTTTAGAATTTTAAGCTTTTATCGTTATAGACTTGTAAGTATTGAGTAGCTATATGATTTTAGCTGGTGTATATCCTATTTGTTTTCTAATTAATTAGTTATTTTACTTAATTATTTAGACACGACCCCACAAGCGAAGCGTCGCTTTAAATACTTATCGTGTATAAATAAAGATTATTGATTGATTGATACAAATAGTACACTTCTATGAAACAGGCCATTGCTTGTATGTCGAGGTACAGCCAGCCTCTTGTCTCATCACCCATTTAAACAGACTAAAACTCAATAGGTAAGACTTTCTGCGTAAATGTAACGACACTTCTAAGACTTACGTTAACTTGTAAGTTGGCAAAGTACTGCAGGATCATCCGTTAGGCGCCTTCCACACTACGTCAGAGAAATTTTGAAAACGCGGCCTTGTTCAATGGTCAGGCGTGTCGTGCACACTATGATCTGGCACGAAAGCGCCAAATTTGCGTGTTAGTTTGGAGCGAAAACGAAGCTCTTCGAATACGTCACTCTAGTCTCGTAATTTTTTCTGCCCGAGTTTTAATCAAACACAAATCCAAAATAAGCGATGATTGATTTCTCCGCTGTAGTGTGGACAAGGCCTCACACATACAAAGTCATGGATGAGAAAGGACTGGGAACTTACTCTTCATTTACTTTCTCTCTCAAACTGAATTCATGTTTAATTATTCTGTTTTACTTTGTGAACATTTCCTAGTATATAACAACTCTTGCGTGAGTCTAAAGCATGTAGGATAAGTTAAAATCAAACACCATATCTGTGATAATAATTTTTCAAATGTAATAACATAGTTTGGTAACAATAATTGCTACTTTTAATTCGGTTTTTGTAAATTATTAAATGAATAGAAAGGAGGAAAATTGATTAATAATATTTAGTACGTCGTATATTGTTTGTAGTGTACCTTAATATAAAAGCGACTTAGGCATAGCCATAGTAATTTTTCTTAACAGATAATTCTGTTCAAGGGGGAAAAGCGTATGTGAAGCATCAACCCCGGCGTGAGACAAGGCCAGACCACAGCACCGGGAACTTCCTGCCCTTCTCCGTGCGAACTTTAAAGTCAGATACGTCTGTTGAAAGTGCAATAAGTTTGCATTTTCGGGAGGTATGAGTATACGGCCTTTGGTGTCCTGTGGGGCATGATAAGGGATGAGATGGGATAAGTATATTGATGAAGTAAGTTCTTTAGGTTTTATTTCCATTTTTTCGTAATCTATCATATTTTTGTTCACAGTTCCCACCCACGCTCCCGAAAACGTAGCCTTTTCATTAACCTCTAGTGGTCTGGAAGTCACGTGGGATCCACTACCTGTGTACTTTCATGGCTATGTTCTTGAAGGATACACAGTAGAGATCTGGAAAGCAGATAACACATTGCTGGGTTCCTACTCACAAGCTGCTGACCCTCCAAAGGTTACGATTGCTGGAATAAAAGAGCACGACGGTGTTGCCTGTGTCAAAGTGAACGGTTTTACAATGTACGGGAAAGGTCCTTTCAGTAGATGCACCTTTAAAGAGCACGGTACGTTATGTATGACATTAAATCTTGTTTCCAGATTGTTTACGTTCCTCTTGATCTGGCGTTCTTGGGTAAGGCACTTGACTATCACAATGATTTTATGATTTCATCTTCAGTCAGAAGAAAGAATGGGAAGCAGAGAATTGTGACTTCAACTCTGTCCTTGCTCATCTCTGTAGCTACCTGTGCAGACGTTCCCGTCTCACATTCTCTGTTCCAATTCTTGAGACGATCTTGGGTTAAAGAATTCTACAAGGCAGTTCCTTTGCGGGTTCTGATTGCTCTGCTTCTTACGTTCTCTCCCACCTCGTTCCCTTTGATCATTTGCTGCGATTCTTATAGTCATGGTTTCCGTAAGGAGATCATATTTTCCGGGTGGGGTTGCTAGCCCCACGCCCAACCCTCTTTTCTCATCCGGGCTTGGGACCTCTGGAGTAAAAAGAAGAATGCTTCGTACTAGCATCCCGTCCAAGAAAAACTTGCTAAAAAGCTAATAAATAATAAAATCTTTTACACTGATTAAAGCGTAATTAAGCGCCGTTCACTGATAAGCCAGCTTTGTTCACTGTTTTCCCAACCATGTTTTATTTCTTTCTTCCAGGACTAGACCCACCGTCAAACATTACAAAAATAGACTCGACTCCTCAGTCGTTTGCAATTCGGTGGAGTGCCTACAACGGAACCGCAACTTTGCTTGGTTACCAACTGTTGGTTTCACGGCAAGGTGATGTTAAGAAGGAAATCACTGTTGCACCAAACATAACATCGGTAACTATCGAAGAACTTGGTGTGCTTACCGAATACTGTGTTCAAATTCGATTGATCGCTACAGCGGCCGTCGGAAATCTAAGTGACTGTTTCTCTTTCTCCACTGATGAATTCAATGGTAAGTTTTTATGTTCAGAAATGGACGTTTAGGAACGGAATTCACATGAATGCACGCGGTCAATGTAAAACGCAGACTGCAGACCGATTAGATTGACGACCAATCAGGTTTGCCGGTTTATGGTTAGCTCCCAATGATGGAAAATATAACACGACTCAGTTAAAAAGGTTACAGTTTGCAATCTGCATTTTTCCACTGGTCAGCATGCAGTTTGCGGTCTGTGTTTTACACTGACAATGGCTTGACATTCTTGGAAACACTATATACATTTAGAGAATATACATATTCTCATATACATATTCTCTCTAATAACATTGTGAACTGCGTGCCTGCAATTTGCGCCTAAACAAGCAATCTGGCAAAAGTCCCCCACAAAGTGTTGTAAGGCTCTTTGAGCGTCAGGATAAAGCGCTATATAAATGCCGTATTTATCTTTTTATCTTTATAATGAGATGACGATGAGGAAGAGAACGAGATGGTGACGATTTAAATGATACGGGCCCACCATACGAACACTTATGTCCGGAAATACAGGCTAACGAGATTCGATGCTCTTTATGAATAAGCATCACAAAGTGTCATTTTCATATTGCTTCATATTTGACAGAATTATGTCAGTTTTGGTGACTTTATAGGAAAGACGACACTTTGTGATGCAAATCATAAAGAGCATGCATCTCATTAGCCTGCATTTCTGGACATATCTGCATACGAATAGTTTAATTTGGATTCCCTGCTAGTGATTGACTGATTAATTTACCGATTGAATAACTTATTAAATGATAAATTATTTTCGACTTGTCCTTTTGTTGTTAGGTTGGAGTATCTGGGGTCCTTGGGGAGAATGCAGCCAGAGCTGTGGACATGGTGTCATAAGTAGAAGAAGGACGTGCTATGGGAATGATTCTTTCTGTGTCGGAACAGGGTCAATGGAGGATAAGTGCATCATGCAACGCTGCCCAGGTGACCTTTCGTCTTTATTGAGTTACATCACAAAATTTGTGATATACAAAATTATTATACCTAAGTAGTCGTGAGGTAAATCGGAGTGTTCTAATTGACTCTTTCTTGGTTCGGATTCCGCCATACTGACACAACCTATCTTGCTCAAGCCGTCCTGAGGAATATTAGACCTTGGTCGTTTGTTAAAGGATCTCCCTATACTAGGGCCGCGACCTCGGGTCAAGGTTCCCCAGCGCGGTCCTCGCGCTCGGTTGGTAAGAGGATATCATTTTCAAATCGAAGGAAACGTTAACCTTGAATTAATGGAGTAATACAGTGGAACCGCGATTTAACGAAGTTGCTGGGGACCGGCCAAATTTGTTCGTTAAATGGAGGGTTCGTTATATCGAAAACCTCGATATAACGAATTTGAGGGGAAACGACCAAAATGTTCGTTATATCGAGGTTATAGTTAATGATTGATTTGTAACATAGGTGACTTCTATGGAAACACTAAAGTGCAAATGTCTATGACATATACTAAGCCGTTGACAGTGGACAGTTGCTGTTTCTTTGCCATAAGGATTAAAGGATTTGATGACTGTTGATCTTTTCAGCGTTTATCGTGTGTTGACATTGTAATTCGTTATATCGAGGTAGATTTTACGTTTGGGCTTCCGGATTATGTTCGTTATATCGAAGAATTCGTTATATCGAGGTTCGTGATATCGAAGTTCTATTCCATATATTCTACTGTAAATTTTGCGGGACAAAGAATATCGTTCGTTATATCGAGGACTTCGTTAAATAGAGGTTCGTTAAATCGAGGTTCCACTGTAGCGCGAAAAAAATTCTGGTAACCATGGAAACAATGGAACTGTCTGGACATCATGGAGTGAATGAAGTACTTGCAGCAAGTCATGTAACTTAAGGCGACAATTTCTGAATAGAACATGTCTTTTGCCTTCTGAATGTACTGATGGTTTAAGTCAGGAACAAAAATCTTTTTATTCACACAAATGCCCAGGCAAGTATAAACTAATTGTCCGTCAAACTGCTCAATGTCCTCAATGGTGTGTAGCCGCTAAAATTGACCAGCGCACACTACACTTTATTCATAGAAGCACACCATAAGACACTTGCTGTACGGGAAGATAAATGGTCCCGTCCCAGCGTGACAGTTCTAGCAAAAAAAGGCAACAACAAACGCTAAGAAAATGCACAAAGATGAAATAAAGGTAACCGAAGAACTTAGGACGAACCTTATCGGTGAAACTCCGTAAGTCATAGAGAAAATGTACGAAGACGATGCAAAACAGATGCGTAAACGATTATAACTGTAACAGCGAAAGCGTAAACTAGAATAAAATCTACAACGGCACTAATGTATATTGATTTAAATAGCTAGCGGGAAAAAAATATGTACGTGCGCACGATAGCACGAAAACTAAGGGAAATTCGCATTGCGAGGTAACAGGTGAGTCGTTTAGTAAAGTTATGTAAGCTAACTTTCTGTACAAATTGGGTGGCTATCGTGTTGGCTAAATTTTCGGTCCACCCATCATGATCGAATTTTGATAGGATTTAGTGGTAAACTGGTCTTTGCCGAGTTGATATTGCGCTTAAAATCTTGTATAATAGAGCGGTACTTGTTACTTTAAGCTATTTTGAAGCTGGAAATGTTCTGATTTTCTATTATTACGATTGGCTTGATGATGATGATGATGATGATGGTGACGATGATGATGATGATGATGATGACGATGACTTTGATTGTTATCAGCATGCCAGGATGCCCTCGGTATGGAGAGTGGTGCAATCTCTGACTCGCAAATAAGCGCCTCCACGGAATGGAGTACAAAAAATGCCCCCATTTATGGCAGACTACACTTTCGAGCTGGCGGAGACAAAGCAGGAGCATGGTCAGCTCGCAAAAGAGATGTCAATCAATGGCTGCAGATTGACCTAATTGGTCAGAACTCTATCGTAACACGTGTAGCAACACAAGGAAGGAATGATGTTAACCAGTGGGTAAAGCAATATAGACTACAATACAGTAATGATTCATTAAACTTCCTGTACTTCACTGAAGATGGGGAGAATGCAAGCAAGGTAAAACATTTAACAAATTAAATTGACCACGTCTTTTCACGGCCTTCGCTCTTATAGACCATAGAAGTAAACATTATAGGCCTTTTATTTCCAGAGGAGTTTGAGTTTGAAAGACTTTCTCCTGGAAAATTTTAACTTCTAATCCATCTGGCGGTATTTTGATCCCTAGTCATTGAAAAGATTGTCTTAATATAGCTTGATGAGGAGTTAAAGCTGCTGTCAGTTAAAAATGATGGCTCCTTACTAATACTCTATGTTATTATTGATTTAATTAATTAGGTTTTCGATGGAAATGCAAAACGAGACAATGTTGTGTCACATGACCTTAGCCCACCAATCACAGCACGTTATATCCGTTTCCGACCAGTAAGCTGGCATGTACATATATCAATGAGGGTGGAGCTGTATGGTTGTCAAGGTAACCTAATTTAAGGACGGTGCCTACTTTTGTTAGTGCGCACACATTCTGCGCATCACGCAAGCCATGGTTTAAGCGCGCGCGCGCTGGAGTTGACATTGACGCAATCAACTACGCCACCAAGTGCATGACCAAAATTAAAGCAAAATTTTCCTATTGTGACCAAATCAATTTTAATGAACCTCTGTACTTAAACCAGGAACACCGGAATAGCAGCATATCGCTAAGCAATAAAAGTTAACGTCTTCCACCTGAAAACCTGGCTGTTATCTTTCGATAATCATAAAAATTACAATTTCCTCGATTGTGATAGGTTTAAAAAAACTCCTATTTCCCACTAATTCACTTGTCAAGCTGTTATCGGACAGTTTGTTATCGGACAGTTTGTTATCGGACAGTTCAATAAGCCAATCACATTCAAAGATGTAGTTAAAATTAACCAATCACATTTAAAGTTGTGGTTTAAATCAACCAATCACAACCTTGGTTTCAATCACCATAGAAACAAGTGTACAAACTCCTAAATTGGGGCTTTCTTCAAAATGGAGAATTTTTTCCCCTTGAACAATGATTATGTTTTAGAAGACAGAAGTGATTTATTTTATCCTATGGCACAAATGTTTATGCGAACTATCCAGACGAGTTCCTTTGTGGATATGTTAACATGTTCAGATGAAGTTCAGCCATCCACAGCATTGTTTATCGCTTCGCAACCACCGCGGCAAACGGAGGTAAACATCCACCCGGCTGTAATATACCACTGCGCAGTACGCTAGTATTTCCTCCCTCGAAAATCCTCATTGTGTTCAACAAAATCAAAATACAGGAACAATGACAGTAGACCAAGCCAAGTTT
The DNA here is from genome assembly GCA_019787425.1 of Platygyra sinensis. Lineage (NCBI taxonomy): Eukaryota > Metazoa > Cnidaria > Anthozoa > Scleractinia > Merulinidae > Platygyra > Platygyra sinensis. The sequence goes on along the minus strand of JAHPZR010056131.1, from coordinate 99,597 downwards.
TCCCCTTGTATCGGACGGAGAAATTTCAGAAATAAATAATAGTAAAACCACAGCCTCCAAAAACATCGCTCGAGCAACTAAATCATGGATGGCAGCATAGGTAGAACGTTGTAAAGCCAAAAACATTAATGCATTTAACTGTCAGTGAAAGACGAGAATTGTTTCTCATTGCTAGCGGCATACGTCTGCGATTTCTTCGACATTCCCTTTGCACAGCTGTTCGGTGCCTGCAGCTTCAGCAAATCCACCAGCTGTAGGAGAATGTTCGACCAGCAGTTCCAATCAGTTCAAACCAAGTTTCTTCATTAGCGAATGTGGCAGAATTCACCGGTATGCTGTCGTCCAAATACAGCATGGCTACAAAAATCTCTCGGCGCCATTTTAAATTTTAAATAAACAGTTCAGTGTGTTTAAAAAACACCAGCAACTTAAGAAAATCCCCGTCCCAAAAAGCCAAGGAAACGAAGAATCATAATTGACTCTGGCTCTGTTGTTTACAACTTGAAGTGAGCTGTCTATTGACTCAGCTTAAAAACCTTGAATCTTCCTGGAAAAACTGCCCTGGTAAGCGTTCGTAATTTTAACCAAATTCCGCAAAGTTCTGCGCAGTCTAGCGTTTTTCATGCATGGCTGCGTTTTTGACTGACATAAGACTTGTTTTTCGCTCGTCACTAGGCAACCAGCAAATCCATTTTGACTGTTGTCGATTTCAGAGCGACATTAAATGCAAATTTTCCCTTTATTTCATAACTTTGCTATTCTTCTTTTCACGGAAATTGTATTTTTATGATTAATTGGTAATAAGACTTCGTGTCGTCCAATTCTGTCTGTAATCATACTCGTGATAAACAAATCGGACTCCCGCTGCGCGGTCGTCCGATTTTGTTATCACTCGTATGATTACAGACCGAATTGGACTCCACTCAGTCCTATTACCATTACATATATTAAGGAGGCTCGAAAGGGTTTTTCGTTGCTATATTGCTTGTGAAACGATGGAAGATTACAAAGAAGGATGTTTAACGGTGTGGGCAAACTATATATCTCCTTGCAACTCTATTGTAGGGCTATACTTTGAGGGTACTTGTGACGTCATATCAGTTACCATGGCAACGCACGAGGTCCACAAAAGCGTCCTCTAAATTTCAGTTTTTGTAAATTATCTGAGAAACTAACTCGGTGACCTACCATTTTTATCTCTTTGTTGGAAAGTTCCCTAAATTCTTTAACTTTTCAGACAGTATGGAAAAATTCTATCTAGTAGAATTAAATGTATTTAAAGAAAACGCCTTTTATGGCTTACAGAAAATTCCACTAGATAATTTTCCCCGAAACTTTTATATCTGAAGTGCCATCGCGAATGGCGCGTGTATGCAAAATTTCAAGATAGGTCACCGAGCGAACTTTCGAGCTAAAAACAAATGTTTTCCGCAGCTTTTATTTCCGGTTCGCGCGATTTTACGCAGCATTAACTTCCGGTGTGCTGATTTTAATACTGATTCAGCTGACGCGTGCATCTTAGTTATGGCGTGTGTAGATTGCGCGCGCGCGTGCAGCTAGAAACCCTTTCGAGCCTCCTTAAGGACGGTGCCTACTTTTGTTAGTGCGCACACGTTCTGCGCATCACGCAAGCCATGGTTTAAGCGCGCGCGCGCGCTGGGGTTGACATTGACGCAATCAACTACGCCACCAAGCACACGACTAAAATTAAAGCAAAATTTTCCTACGGTGACCAAATCAATTTTAATGAACCTGTACTTAAACCAGGGAGACCAGAATAGCAGCATATCGCCAGGCACTAACTGTTAACGTCTTCCAGCTGAAAATCTAGCCGCTATCTTTCGAAAATTACACTGAAATCCAACTGCAAACATGTACCTGCAGATGGCGTAGTGCGCGCGCAGACACGCAAATGTCTTACTTACTGGGGAGGTGACAGGAAAAAATGTAACGGGCACCGTAAAAGCTTTCAAAAAAGATCAATAACTTTAAAAAAACGTGGTTACCCCTACATTTTTTGTTGCGAAATGGAAGCGGCAAGCCTATTCAACATGTGATTAGTTTCTGGTTGTGAGCAAAAGGTATTTAAACTGTATTTTGGCTGAACCAGAGGAAGGCTGTCAGAGACGCTAAAAGCGATTTTGCAACGATTTTGTTACTAAAAACGTAACAAAAATGATTTTAATGTTACCATTTGCCATTTAGTTTAAAGATCTTTTTAAATGTGTTTGCCTTTCTGTATGTAAAGGCGAATTCTAAGGAAATCAGTGAAGAAATATCGTTTCCCGCTTTTTTCAGAAAAATGCTGATGTCAGCATTTTTGTTGAGATTCAAGGCTAATTATCTCGAAAAAATGCGTGGCTACCCCTATTTTTCTTTGTGGATTCCAATAGCCCTTGCAAATATCTACTTTTTCCGCGTGGTCCTAACTTGGCGCAAAAACCTTTGTATTTAGTAGGCACCGTCCTTAAATAAATAAAAATATCGTGTTGAGTGTGATACTTTCATTCTCTTTACAAATTAACAATAGTTGTGGCTTAAACATCGTTATTACCAGCACTTCCAATGGCTTCTTGCTGCAGTCATCTCTTTTGGTGACTTTACAGACCTTCACTCTAAAAGCAAAACATTTAAAATCAATTTCTAACTCATTTACAATAGACCTTTCTGGTGATTCCTGACTTTTTTTTATTATTATTTTTTTATACATGATCTTTGTCTTAATTCAACCTGTTCAAGCAAGTTAATTATCAAGTCAGCTTCTCTCTCAAGAATTAACCACGTGGATCAATAGATCATCAATTGGTGTTGGCGTTAAATCCCATTTTCAGTTGCATAAAGTAACTAAAGCACTACTACTCTACGATTGATTACCACTGTTCGGGAAATGAGGCCACGCCCGTAAACGAACTGTTTGTGGAAGAAAAAAGCAGATAATACAACTCAAGAGGGACACTGAAACAGAACACTACTCCTAGTGAAGTGGATGCTGCTTCATTGCCGCTTACATTTTCTATGTTCTTGAGTGAAGAATAAGGACTATGCGAGCTAAGAGTATTTGAAAAAATACAACATACAACTTAAGCCATAGTTTGAACCTAAATCTGTCAGTCGGGAGTCCAAGGTAGAAACCAGCAGGTATGATTGCACGTGTACTACTCGCATTGAATACCTGTGGAAAGAATTACTGTTTTCCAGCTTCACACAACACAGATCACCAACAACAATCAGTTCCTGCTTCACGCGGTGATTTGGGTCAGCGTACCATCCACTCACAGCCATAGTCAGGTCCAGGAACTCAGTGCTGTCGGCAATTTCACTAGAAGTCTGGTTACCATCTGTAGGTTTATGGTCCAGGATTCGCACCCAATAACACGATGCATCTACAACATTGAGAATCAGCACCTGGAATGAGATAGAAATATTGTTTAAATCATTAAAATGGCTCAGTCGTGGTGTATTTGGGATACTGTAAACTGCCGTTGATAAGTCCTGGGCCTATACAACTTCATAAGGTGGGCTTACAAACGCAGGGGCTTATAACCTAGACAGGGATAACTAAAATAAAAAACCGTTTCGAAACAAGCTATAGCCGCCTATGTTGATCGAAATGTTTTTCATTAACTGGTAATTAAGCTTTAAAGTTGATTTTATGTAAACAAACAATGACAATAGCCCTTCTTCATCTGCCAGGAGGTAGCTAAGCTTCAAATTTTAAAGGAGCTACATGTTGTCACGGTTTCAGCATCTTGAAGAGTTTAGCCTGAATTTTTCAAGTTTCTATTTTGAAAATCTTTTCATCCTTAACAATCCTTGTTCCTTTATGGCTTATCTCTTGGGTGGTTTTCTATTTACTAAATTTTTATTTTCTGGTTTCCTTCAGTTTAAAGGTAATTCTGTAACTGGCCAAAAGACATGAACTGCCGCATATAACTTATAAGCACCTCTGGTGATAAGCCCATCCACCTGTGAACCAAAAAATACATCCACTTATAAGACCTCCCGCTCATACCCCTTCCCCTCCAGCTTTCCTTGTTTTGAATTCGTTTTATTATAATGCTTTAAGCTGATCATCAAATAAGTGGTCGTAAAGGAGTGTTACTCTCTGTAGATGGGATGCTACTATTTTGAAGGCTGCCCCAAATTGAGGTGCCAGTCTATTGCAGGCATCAGGTCCCTTCTGTTGTCCACTCCCCTCTCTCTCACAGTATATAGCATTTGTAAGCTTTTCGCCAGTATCCAGCTTTTGCGAGTCAAGAAATTTGATTTCAACTAGTTTTCAAATGAAAATCTGTGCTGAAGCTAATCGTAGTTGTCTAATTAAAATGAAAGAAACAAAACATGCTCTGGTTGGAATAACTGAAAAAAATATGAGCTTTATTAAATTAATAGATGACCACTATAACCTCTTAAACTCACCTTGACTATACCAGATGTAGGAACTCCTTTAACTGGCTTATCAAGCTCAGCTAGTACGGAATGCCTTGCTGAACAATTTCTCGTTCCTCTTTTGTACCTGGAAATTAAGACAATAAATTAACACAAATTTTAATTTAGGCGCAATTCGGTTAATGAAGAATATAAATTGTATATGAGAAACTGTTAAAACTGTCAACCTCGTTCCCAGGGTCTCTCATCTTACAAACAAAAAAAGAACAAAAAAAAAAACAAACAAAACAAAAACACGAAAGCTAACGTCCTTTACATATGAATTTAATTATTTATAAAGAGTACAGAGAACAGTACCACTCAGAGATAAGCGAACCATGAAACACCTTGTACAATTAATGTTACAAAGAAGCCAACGCTTTGATACCAACAAATTTGGAAACGCGGTTTTTATCAACGCGTTTTGCGTTTGTTTTTCATTTTGTCACCTCCAGTTTTATCTTTGCACTTTCTCAACCGAATCAAAGGACACTTCAAACAGTACTGAAGATGAAATGTGACTTGATTTCAGTCTTCGGCCATATTTCCAATCAAAGGAAATGACTACAACTAACAAACAATGCAACACTTTGAATGAAACAATTTGATACGCAAAGAGTGATATTACAACCCTTTTGATCTTCACCGTTTTTCTGCTCACTTGTGGGAAATCTAGGAAGTGATAATTCTCAGAAGGGAAAGCTTGGAAGTGACAACTCGCTAAACTCGCTTGAAATCAGCAGGGGAGGTGCACAGACAACAAGCAATGCATTGTTGAATTTATGAAAGGCATTTTTACTATTAGCTTTCTGGTATTTCTACCACCGTTATCCCATTTGTAAATAATCCCATGCAAAGAACATGGGTCGCCTTTAGGTACGCCGGATAGCTTACAGAACAAAAATTATTTTGTTTCTATATATTAAACTGAGCACGTGGAGCCTCTGGGGTGAAACTGAAAGGCTGACAGCGCCTTGAGCTAAAAACAACGCGAATGTTTTGCAAGTTTTTGCAGTGCTGTAACTCATAAGACTCGCTGGAAAAATCATGAGAATATACTTAAGATTTCTTTAATAATTTTAATACCTGCATGATCCAAAAGCTTTCACTGAATGACATAAATCCCTTGTATTTTCTTTTTCCTGAGAAAGAGAAGTATAAACATTAATTATTAAGTAATGAGAGAGAGGTTTTCACCCAAGGGTTGAGAATAATTCTCATTTTAATCTAATAAAAAGTAACAAAAAAAAAACCACTCCGGACTAGTTCAAACACATTTTCCCGCATTATGCACCACATTAATGTGGTGCAAAATGCGGGATTTGATTATAAGCCGGTTGGGAGGTCCGTATGTTTAAAAACTGTGTCCGAGGTGTTGAAATGCAGCCGAGGGAACATTCTCAAGTCCGGGGTCACAGTTTTTCCCTACACAAACCAACCCTTAGCCAAAAAATAACTTGTTTATTTTTTTTCCTCTCTCAGATCAGATCACTTTTACAACTGTTTACCTTTTCCACAAACAAATCGAGCGCACATTACGTGACCGTGGAGATTCGGACCAATCACATTCCAGGGCTCGTAACTATGCCCTCTTAGAAAAGAAAACTTGCAAACAGTGGCTGCGTGTGCCTGCAATACGAGCAGCAGTTAAAACTAAGCTGTCCTACCGAAACGACACGATAGTCTTTTTCTTCACAGTAAACAAAAACTAATGTCAATTCTAAGCTGCTTGGGCTTTTTCTAATACTCACTTAAGAAATAATTTGACCAGGAACAGCATATTTTGCTCAAAATGTCCAAAAAGACACAACTATTATCCCACCTGATAGGGCGTTACGAGTCAAATAATCCTTTATTCGTAAATAAGAAAAGATGCCTGACTTCAATTAACATGCATTCGACGTAAGGACAGGACAGAATCCTTTTTGTCCATACTGCCCTTTTGCGTTCGTGTTTACCGATACTGAAATACTCGTCTGACCTTAAGAGAAAAGACCGGCTCCAGCCATCTACGTTTCATGGTCTTGCAAGAGTTGCTGTCATCTAGAAGCGTTCAGATTTCTGACCTGGAAATGTTGGTCTTACAATAGAACTTTACAAGTTCTACTGGTCAGAAATCGGAACGCATCTACAGTGAAACCTGACATAAGCGGGCACGATTAGGGCACTCACTAGTGTTCGCTTAATAGAGGGTGTTCGCCAGTTCTACAAAGGTTTTAATTAAACCTTCTGTGACACAGTGTCACACAGAGTAAGGCCAAAGGCTGCTCAAAGTAGCCCATAAATTCATGTCCAGTCAGTAAATGCATCAATCTGGAATAATCTAGTTAGCTTTAAAATGGCATCGCTGAACATTGTTAAAGGAGTCTGAGCTGAGCTTTTAGTGAAAAGCCCTTGAAGTGTTTGATTATTGCAGGGTTTGCCATGTTTTGTGCAGCAAAATGGCTTAATATTGGTGTCCGCATTTTCTTAACAGAGGTCAATTCAATTCAATTCAATTTATTAATTTCAATTAATTCATCAATTAATTAATGTAAATTAAAACAAATGAAGAATTTAAATATCTACAAACCTGCTTGTAGCATAGCTAATCTAGGCGGGTTGTACTACATGTAATTATAGTCATATTAACCGAGCAAAAAGTGATTTAAAAACAGCTACTAAATAAAATTAATAAACATACACACACATTAATAGTTAATCAAACACAAAAGTAAAAAGGTAAAGCAAATTAAGAGGTGTAAAGTAGATAAACGGTTTATTAGCATTAAGCCAGTTACAGACATTATTAAGCTCATTATTAACAACGGTTTCCAGGGCTTTCAAGAGGTATCTGTGGAGTGCAGGTTACTACAAATGCGGGAAGAAAATTTATGGACACAAGCTGGTGTCCACTTAATGGAGGGGGTGTGCTTAATATGGGGTCCACTTAATACCGGTTTTACTTGCCTGCGTTGCTAGGTCAGCCATTGCCTCTAGCAATGGTGGTACTTCCTGTCCGGATCTAGTCACTAGCTGGCGTATGGCAGGGGAGTGGAACATGTTTTTTTCATCAGTCACAAAAATCACAGACACACAGCCATGCTCCTAGAGGAAATTGAAGACAAAACATCATCTATATGTAGGAGTGTTTAAAAAGGGGCACTGTCACGGTATTTTAGCGTCATTTTACAATGCCGAAATATGTTCCTGCATCAATGGAAACCCAAAAATTATGATGCAAAACTCCCGTGACAGTGCTCCTTTAATGCAGTTGTTTCACAGTATACAGTGACCATTTGATTTTACTTGCAAAAACAACTGACCACATGGAAGAGTAATAAAATTTAATTTTTTTTGCACACTTCCCACGGCTCATAAGACGGCCGGAAATTGAAACCATTAAAACTGTTGGTATCAGAGAGGTAATATGAAATTAATTTGAGAAATCTTGTCGTTGCCACTGTGTCCAACTTTGCTCCAATAGTTATAATTTCAGATGGCTACTACTGATGTACAGACTACGAGTAGTCCCTCTTTGGCTTAGTCCGTCGAGGAGAAGCGAGAGAAACCGCGAGGAAAAAATGGCTGCGCGAGATCCTGGGGGCCATGTTTTTCTCGCGGGTTTCTTTTGCGTCTCGTTCGACGGACTAAGCCAAAGAGGGACTCCTCGTGGTCTAACAGATGTATGCCAAGATTGACTTTTGTCAAAAGCTATAAGAGTAGCTTTTTTCACGGGCCAAAGTAAAAGTAAAAAACGTACTGGCTAAATCTGGTCAAGCCCTGTTAAGTGTCTATGAAATGAAATTTTCGCCAACTTTTTTATTCTAAAATATTGAAGTCTATGATCCTCTGATTCGCAATTTTCGAGTCTGGGCTTTGGACAAGCGCGTACGAATTTTTGCTCTAGCTTCAAAGTTGGCCAATTCGAGTCAAAATGTACAACATACTGAGAGCAGTCAAAATATGCAAATTAGTACATGAGGTGTGTAAAACAGCCATCATAGCATCTGAGAGGAATAAGCGAAGGAGTGGAAGTTTTTCGTTACTGGAGGGCCTGTTTTAGCGAGCTACAAAACACCACTTACACGGAAGGGACTGTCTTGCTTATATTTTCGAAAGACGTAGTCAGAAGAGCACATTGTTAGCGATTTTTTCAGATACACCGGCCCAACTGCAAAGCGACGAATGCGTCCGTGTTGTTCCCTCCATTTCGAACAAAGTTTCTATCGACAGCTTTTAAACGGTAGAGATCTTCTGCAATGCAGATGTCTCAACAAAGATTTAGTGGTGGTACTCTCAAGTCGCATTGCAGAACCAGACACATTCACATGGACATTGTATCGAAAAACAGTAAACAAGACGACTTGAAGCAATCCGTGGTATAACATGGAATTGTTTTACTTTTCGGTCCGAGTTTTCGAGACACTTAACGAGCGGGCGAGTATTTATCATGAACGAACGTGTGAACGAGAGTATCTCCCGGAGTATCTTCAACGCAACGAGAACTGGTAATGGATTTAAAAAAAATAATGAGAACTGGCAATGGATTGAATAAAGTAATTATGTACATTCTCTCCTCCAAGCAGAAAAGGGAAATACTGTTTGAAGCAACTAGAACATGTATTTGGTTGAAACTTGATGTTTGCAGCATGTGTGTGAGATTTGCAACACAACCGCGACCCAAGTGGTTAAATCAGGTTAAATATTTTGCCAAAGCGATCAGCGCTTTCACCATTTTCTTACATTGATGGCATTACATATTTATAGCTTACCAATTAAAGACTGTTTTCTTGTTTTCGAATCGAAATTCTAAGGTCGCAAAGCATATATCGTGTTCGTCGTCCTCATTTTCCTCCGTCACGGCTCCTTCTTCCACGACCCAACTCGATAGCGCTGTAAGATCAAGAGTCTTCCCCTCCTACCGCTAACTGCAGCGACTCCACATCACACGAAGATGTTGTGTTACTGGATAATTCATCATCTGAGGACATTTTCCACTGAATAAAACCGCCAAAAAGACGGCTCAGTGAGTGCTAACTTTGTAGGAAATCCACCGACTCAAAGTGAAGCAATCGAAATTTACACACCTTATGACGTCACCAGTTCCAGGCCTTGGAAAACGACAATTGCAGTTTTTGCCAACTTTGGAGAGGTAGAAAACTTATTTTGCGTGCCGGACCAAAGCTTAAATTCAAAAATTATGAACCAGTGCAACGTAGACTTCAATATTCTGGAATGAAAAAGGGGGCTAAAATTTCATTTTATAGGCACTTTGATAGAATCAGACATGTACCAGCATTTTCACACAAATGCCATTCTTTGATTGACTACGCTACTCAGTAGCTATTCTAGTAAGTAGCCTAGCACATCTATGTCAACTCTCCCGGACTATCAGGGAGTCTCCCGTATGCAGACTGAATGTCCCACTTTCCCGACCGAGTCACCGAATCTCCCGGATAAAACATATAAAAACGCATAAAATGCATCTTTCTGACATATTTTGGCCGATACTAGGAATTTTGGGGGAAAACGTTTTGATATGTGATGAATTTTTAAGATTTAATCGGAAGATCTCTACTTTGAACAACGCAAGGGTCAAAAAAGGTAACACTGGCGATTTCCCGAATTTTAATTCGTTTAGGTTGGCATCTCTGCTAGCAGTGTGCAGTTGTTGACAAAATTGTGGCGACTTCTTTGCATTTTCGAAGTGTTACTGAAGAGACCTTAAGTAACTGTAAATTTGAACGACTGGTGGATACTACAATTGAATTATTTTTGCTATGGAAATCTATGCATGGCAGTTCACTAGGGCTGCGTCCTTGTCAAGTATCATGCGATAGAAATCTCGAGCACATAACCTAACTATTTGATACAACTGTAATACTTGACAGTAAGTTACCTCAGAAGACGTGAACGTCCCAGCTAGAGTAGTAAGCCGATTGCCGCACTGTGTCTTGCTGCCAGGAAAGTTAAAGTGTATCACGCATGAAGCATTTGTGATGTTCATCTGCTTAATAACTCCATCAGTCATCACTACATCAAACAAAAATAACGTTTGGAATTGGCCAGATAAAACAAAAGACCAAATTTTGGCTGATAAGAAAACAAGTCACCAAGCCTACATGCACATTCCACATGAATTTCTTAAAATCATTAATAACATCTGTATTAATAATTTTAATTACATAACTTAAGTCATTAAAATGATTGATAATTATTATTCATAATTCATGAGAATTCAATCAAATAGAGTGAGAAGAAAAACATATAATAGCTTATGGGAGTTTGTTATTTCAAGCAACAAGGTCGACATGGGCAAAATATACATGTAACATATAATAGCTTATGGGAGTTTGTTATTTCACGCAACATGGTCGACATGGGCAACATATACATGTGTGGTATGTGTGTGTGGTATGTTCTGCCTCCCCCACCCTGTTTTACTAGGGAAATCTGAAATCTCTTATTTGCAATAAACTTGTTTGTCACAAATGCGCTTAGGCAGGATGGCTAAATTAAATTTCTGATTTAAATTTCTACAAGCATATTCTTGGGTTGCACTGTCACGCAATTAAAAACAAATCGAAAACCATTTAGTGAATAAGCTCAAGAAATTATCATGTTAAAGGGGATAGATAATTTAGACACGCTTTCCCGATCTTCAAATATTTGTCGAAAAAATTTGCAGAGCGCTATGTTGGTGTACCTCCAAGGAACACCAACATAGCAGCCGGAGAATAGTGCAAACATCTGGAACTTACTTTGGCTATCTAGGCCGCTGATTATCTTAACCGATCAAGCAAACATTTAAATAAGCACTTTTCCTAATACTTTAGCTTCAAAAAAGGCTAAATATCCCCAGATAAGTATGTATTTTTCGATAAACACGTTCATTGCTTTATGTCACACACCGCCATAACTCTGAAATTTAAAACGTGCCTGTTTTTAGACGAAGCATGTTCTTGAGCTGAAAAGTTGTTCACAGACATAAAATTTTCCCCTCTCATACCTGGTGAAGATAAAACTTTGGTGGCTCTTTAGTTTTACATTTTAGAAAATGATGGCGTCACGTGCAACCCAAGAATACCACACTCCCCCAACTTGTTGTTTGTCATTGGCTACAATATCAGGGATTTCATGAGCCCCTGTTTCCTGAATGCTGGTATGTTCCCAGGACCTGAAAATCATTATCAACCCCGTGACTAAGTCAGTGTCAAGCACAAATTTTAACTCTGAACCCCGTGACTGCCTAATTTTTTTGAAACGTTGAATCATGTTTTCGGCTGCCATGATGCTAAATGGTTCTATGTTTTGCTGAAAAAGCTATTTTTTGGCCAAAGGGATAGTCATAGATTTCCCGAAGATTAGGTACAAAAATGTGCAGTTGCAGAAAATATCCATACTGCCCCCACAGAAGGGATTGGAATTCCCTGGTGGGTTGGCTGTTCTGTAAGGCCAAAAAACATAAAGAAATGTGTGAAGCTTAATTGGAATTTCCAGAGGGGTGAGGGGGTCTTAGAAAAAATCCCTTCCATGGTGGTGGTAAGGATATTTTCCGAGGGGGTCTTAGAAAAAATCCCTTCCGTGGTGGAGGTAAGGATATTTTCCGAGTGGGTCTTAGAAAAAATCCCTTCCGTGGTGGAGGTAAGGATATTTTCCGAGGGGGTCTTAGACAAAATCCCTTCCGTGGTGGTGGTAAGGATATTTTCCGAGGGGGTCTTAGAAAAAATCCCTTCCGTGGCGGAGGTAAGGATATTTTCCGAGGGGGTCTTAGAAAAAATCCCTTCCGTGGTGGAGGTAAGGATATTTTCCGAGGGGGTCTTAGAAAAAATCCCTTCCGTGGGGGAGGTAAGGATATTTTCCGAGTGGGTCTTAGAAAAAAATCCCTTCCGTGGGGGAGGTAAGGATATTTTCCGAGGGGGTCTTAGAAAAAATCCCTTCCGTGGGGGAGGTAAGGATATTTTCCGAGGGGGTCTTAGAAAAAATCCCTTCCGTGGGGGAGGTATGGATATTTTCTGGAATTACACAATGTGCAATATTTCGATTTGGTGCATCCACATAAGCCAATTTTGTTTTTGCAAATATTTTTCTTGCCCTTCTCCTTTGCTTTTTCTCAGCCCTTTTACTTTGAAGTTTGCCCCCTTTTGAGTTGCATACACTGTATTCTTTCTGGCTGCTGTAAAAAGTTGGGGGTTAACTGCGGGAAAAGCCTAGAAATGGGACCTTGATCAATTATCATAGGTATAATGGGCCATTTTACCACCATTTTTGCCCCCAAACTCAAAGGTTGGTTTTCCATTTGCTATGTCAGAACGCTGTCAATATCCAAATCCAACCACTTTGCGGATAGATCTATTCTAGCTCTACTAAAACATATAAAAAATATCTGGTGACATTAAAATTGATGACATCACAAGTGGTATGTAAAGAACAAAACCACTCAGGGCATGTATAGGCACTCAAAGGGTTAAGTTTTAATAGTACATTTTACAACTTCTGAAGTGTACATACCTAATACTGGCAAAGCACCAGTTGTATGTGGAGTGTTCCACTGTCTCTTCACACTGGCAAGTTGCTGAGGATCTAGAAATTCATGCGCTACCAGCACAAAGTAGCAATTCGCTTTAAGGAGGTTTCCAATATTCTCTGCCTCTGCAGCCTTAGATGCAAAGACACAGATATCTCTTGTGCTGATATACAAGTCTAAGCAACCTGACATGGAAAAGAAAATGCACATTGAAGCAAAATAATAAGTTGAATTTAGTCAAAGGAAGCTACAGTATGTCATGGAAGGCACATCCTAAAAAGTTAACCATAATAAAAGTGTTGTCGTTTTCTTTAAAATATTAACCATAATAATGTTCAAGACAGCTGTGAGTGAATATCATCTCTTCCAATGGTGGTCAATGTAGAAAAATATGTGTATAACATTTTGTTCATGTATAGCATCACATTGATAATGTTTGGTAAGTGAGTGTTCTCCAGTATCTTTACTGCTTAAATTGATTGTAAACATACATCTAACATTTCCATACAATATAACTAATTTAGATTTTAACAGCCCTAAGAAACTATGCATACTGATTGGTTAAAAGATATGTTTCTATAACTTGATGGAGACACAGAACTAGCACGAGCTATTGACGGAATGATGGCACGAGCAAAGAGAATTTACATTTTGATAATTAAAGTTAACAAGTTGTTTTCCTTTTTCTCATTACCGTGTTATCTAAAAGAAATAGGAAACATGTACTCCATGTTTCTATCGAGTTATAGAAACACTCGTGAAAGTTTGGGAGAACTCGAAAAAGCTCTGGAAACACTTGCCTGTGGAGCGTGTTCCCACAGCATTTCTCATTCTCCCAAACGTCCACTCATGTTTCTATAACTCAATAAAAACGCAGTACATGTTTTCTATTTCTTAAATATTAATTTTTGCTTATACAGTGTATTGACTCTGGGCTGTCTGTGGGTACTTTATCACTTTTCTTACATGCAACCTTCCCTAAACAACCCTGGTCCTGTTTTGTTCATTTTTTACGTCTTTAGCGTTTTTCTAGCACATAATAATTTAAACTTTTATTTTGAGGCTCTTACAATGTCCAAGATTAAAACTGATGGACTCCATATAAAAGTTAGCAGGTATAGACGATTCACCATTCGTATAGCAAAATGTGCTTACCAAGAAGCTCAACATCTCTCTGACTCTCTGAGCAAATTGTCACAATTTGCTTTACACCCCTGTAGATAGCTGCTTCAATCATATCAGGAATTATCAATACAGGATTGCCCAGATAGGCCTTCACCAAAGATGCCACCCCTACACTCCACGACGATGCCATGACAACTGCTTGACGAGGTGCAGAGCGATTTGGTTGGGATTTCAATAGTCTGGCATAATGTCTCATGATCTCTTTAATCTCTGAGGTGAAGTCCTCCACCATGATGTCAGCATCATGAAAAACAGTGTGACACAGCCTGTCGAGAGTGATGTAACTTTTCCTGAGCATACGCAAGAAACAAGGCGGAGTTGCAATCAGAATCTCACAGCCATTTATTATTGGGAGAATTTGATTCTCTTCAGCACCAGCTGCAAATATCATATGTGTACGAATGTTCCTGTTTTTTGCAAGTATGTCCTTGCATTGATTGTATATGAAAGCTACTGTCCCCCATGTTGGAGCAAGGACAAGAAGCTGAGGCTGAAAAATTGAAAAGAAAAAATATCATTGTTGATAATTATAACACTGATTAAAATCACTCAGAGTACAAAGTGCAGTTAGCCAAAAATTATTGATGGCATTGGTTCGTTATAGTCTTCTACTTAACAATTTATGAGCTTGAGGTTTCTATGAGGTAATAGTTAATGAGGCTGACTTCAGGAGGAATCTGCCCATAGTGCCAGTCTGATGCAAATACCTGGATGGATAGCAGTAGTCCGTAAAAGTTGGGTTTGTCGGTTTTCTTTTTCAAATTTCACATTTGACTTAAGGTGGCTGGAAACAGTTTCCAGTACTTTCCAAGACTTACAGCTTGATGGGTCATTATAACCACTCTATATTGGTTGATGCCAAAATCATGATATCAACAAACAGCCCAACCATCGATGAACAAGTTGCTGTTAATTTTGTGGCACAATAGGTTACCATAGCAACAATACGACCTGCTAAAAACACCCTTAATTTTAGCTTTAGGTGCTTATAACTCAAAAACAAGCTCAGTGACCCCCATTTTTTATTATCAAATTGTAATCAGAATGATAAGATGCAACTTTGTGCAAAGTTTAAAAAAATTCTGCGAAGGGGGTTCAGGGCCACCTTAATTTTTCGAAAACGAGTAAAAATTCTCAGCGATACTCATAACAAAATGTGTAATAAGAGATTTATTATCCAACACGCCAAATTGCTATGTTCATGCGAGCGAATTTCGTGGATATTTATTTACAGGGAATGCATGACTGAAGTATGCGAAGCGGAACGGAATTGGAGCGAGAAATCCAGCTAACTGATTGGTCAATGGCAGGAAACCTGTCTAACTGATCCTCTGGAGTACAAATACCGCGTGATATTTGTACTCGTCTTAAGCGTTATTTGTACTCTGCGAAGTGCAGTTGGATAATAAAACACCGATAAACTTAAATATTTTCAGTCTGTACTACTGTATGTGGTCTCAGTGCACTGTTTATAAACGTTACAAATCTTACTCGATGGCATGTGAATTGATGTCATTTGTTACAAACCAACAGTTTCAATGATAGTTGATTTATCAAGTGATATGAGAAAAAACAAAGCATAAAGCTTTGACCCCTTCACATCCAGATATTAATGGCCGTTGTTTTTAAACTTTGAAGTTACTTCATGTAAGTAGCTGCAAAATGTTTACATTTTGTGATGTCTTACATGAAAAAACAAACAATGCAAACAAACTCTCAAATATGTACAGTACAGACTGGATATCATCTTAAAAAAGGATAAAAAACAACACCACTTTACTTACCCCACTTGTCACCTTTGGTAGATCTGCATATAATTCCCTTTCCTCCACTATTTGATAGATAATAGGGAGCAGGTAGGCAAGTATTTGTCCTACACTTGCCAAGCAAATGCCCACAACATCGCGACCCCTCAAAAGAGCTGGCCAAGCATGTTGCTGGATCAAGCTTGCTTGCATTACACCTAGTCGAGGCAAGAATTGAGCAAATGGACAATGTTCCAAGAAAGTAATTGGTTTAGGAGCAGGGGCACCCTCTGTGCAGATAACAACACCTTCTGAAAATAACAGCTTTGTTCCACTCGTGGGCTGCAAGGGTGAACTTGAAGACTTAGATGATAAAAGCATTTCTGAAGGAAGAGGAGAATTGTCAGAGGAGGTGGAAGAAGTTGGCAACAACTGGGACTTGAGTAGAGATATTTCAATACCATTTTGGTCGATTCCTTTGTTTGCTAAAGATTGAACTTGATGTTGATCATGGCCAGGTGCAGTTCCAGAAGATATATTAACTGATGAGGTTGCACAAGTTCTTCGAGTATCTGTAACAAAGTCTGAGGCAGACTCGTAACTTCTGCTGGTTTCTAACAGAGACTCTATTTTGGAGAGTATTTTTGCAGGACTCCTCTCATCTTCAATTGGTAAATTATTACCTTGAGTCACTGGCTCAGTTAACTCTGATTTTCTTGCACAGCTAGCATTTTCTACAACAGTTGCTCTGCGATGGCCAAACAGTGCATCTACAGCTATTGCATTAGAGGAGGCTAAAGGTTCCTTTCTCGAAGAAATATATCCTTTAGCATGGTTACCTAATTCAGGTATTTCACCGGAAGAAACGCCTGAATCATCCCTGTCCAATTGCGTGTGTTTCCTGTGAAAAAAGTCATCTGTCTCACTTGCTGAGCCACTACCTTGACGAATGCCATGAGGACTTCTCTTCTTAAGAATCGGCTTCAGGTTAGTGGAATCAGGCGATTTTGATGGCATTGCTGGAAACCCTGTACTCATACCACTGCCCGTTGCTGGGAGCCTTGACGAGAGAAATCTGACTCTTCCAGAATTTTCATCACTTGATGACAACACTGAAGGCATTCTTGATATATCTATTTTTTCTTTCTCTGTTGACCCACCACCAGACGCACCCTCAGCAAGTGACTGTCCTGGTGAGAATCGTTGAGATGGAAAGCTTTGAGTTGCACTTTTAGGAATTCTTGCCGAAGGCTCACAGAGAGCATGATTTTCTTTTTGACTTGAGCTGCGGTCAGAAGCCTGGCGTCTAAGAACATCCAGGGGGGATTCCCTTGGACGCAAAAATCTGTGATTATCTCTATGATCCTTCAGTTCATCATCTGTGCTGTTTGATTCCTCACTGCCTGTAAACTTGCCATGTTTGACATAATCTCTCAGGTTTTGCAGCATTTCTACCCCTTCCTTCTGGAATTTATCATTCATTGCTTTTATTTTTGCAGCTTTGGTTGGGCTGATTTCTGAAACTGGCTCAGGATCCGAGAAGTATGTTGCGAATCCTTTGATCACCAATTCATCATTGATGCAAATCTACAGGAGTATTGATAAAATCATGTACATTATAATGTAAATGGCTCTAATGACTTGATCAATTTACAATGTATACAGATTCAACACTGTACCATTAACAAATTGATGTCAGTTTTTCATGCCACTGTCCTGTTATTGATCATGAATTTCTTCATACCATTGTCAAAGTAGCTGTGGATCCACCAGGCAATAGCTAACAAACTGTCAAATTGTCTGCTCTTGCTCATTGCCACATCACATAAAAATTAGGCAATGAGTGCACAAGAATTTGTGCTGTTACTGTAAAATAATGATTTGACTGAGTCTCTGTTGTATTGTCTACATCCTCTGTGACTGGCCAGAATGATAAGATGTACTTTAGCTTTGGTTTTAGGACACTCAACTGAAAACCAATCTATCAAGCCAAAATGAATTGCCTGTACATGTAGTTGCTAATTTCTCACTCCCTGATTCCTTGATCAACTATAATTAATATAATGTAACTTCTTGTATGGAGTAATCAAAGGCTTTCCTCTGACAATTGCCTTTACACATTGTACCTGAACACGTCCTGTGTCAGCAAGAAGGAGTACATGATATTTTCCTTTTTCATCTTGTCTCTGAATGGAAACTTGAAGCTTGCATCCTGAAATACACTTTTAATTAGAGCTTATGATAACTTATCATTAAATTCTTGAAGAGATCAGATTCATTTTAGAAAGTTTACATGTGTATGTTATGTATTTGTGAGTACAGATAGACTGTACATGTATAATAATTAACAGATGCATTGCAACAACAAAACAGTTTAATTTGTAAAACTGTATTTCCTCGATTAATCCCCTCCCTCGAATAATCGCCCCCCTTTGACCGAAATATTTAAACTAATCGTTTCCCTCGAATAATCCCCCCTCCCCCCACCTGTTGCCATTTTCTCTTCCTCTTATCCCCTCCCTCTCAAGTTAAAAATTGATATCTTGCACAAACAAGCTTTCATTTAATCGTTCACAAATGAATGGTTACAAAAGCAACAAGGTTTTTTATAGTTTTTTTTCTATTATAATGTTAATGTATTTCACTTTTTCCTTTATTGCTTGGTATAATAAAATAAAATATATAGGGCACGACCTCCTGTGAGACATATTTGAAATAATCTCCTCCCTCGAATAATCGCCCCCTTTTGGTGCAAAAATAGAAATAATCGCCCTAGGTTATTATTCAAGGAAATATGGTAGTGTAAGTTCTGTAAAGCTACACTACATGTTTCATACCTTGTATGAGGGTTTTGAACAAGTTAGTGGCAGATTCATCCCATTGATCAGTTACTCTGCAAAACATTTCAATGTTACTATTAAAAATACATGTATGTGCTATTCATTCATGGTTCTACATGTTCTTCAGAGGAAGGGAGGAGTACAATGTACACATTTTTAAACACCCCAGTTTGTCAAAAATATTCTGCTGTGCATTGTATTTTCAGGTTCTATTCTTGGTGTTTGAATATACAGGGTTGCCACTCATTAGAACCCAAAAAATTCCCTGACTTTTCCCTGACTTTTCACTGACCTCAAAACAATTTTCACTGACCTTGCATTAGGCGAAGTATGGAATAAGCGAAATCCACTTTTACATTAACTTCAGTTTCTTGTGCAAACCATCAATATTCTTCTCTTCATTTTCAATCTCTTTCCGTTTTTCACGGGATTTTGAACGCATGGCATTTGACTTCACTAGCAAATCCATTTTGTGTTTTGTTTCAGCCTCTGTGGCAAGTTCATCTGCTTCTTTAGTAAGTTCCTGAACCATTTTCTCAAGTCTCTCCTTCTTCTTTCTTGATGACTGAAGCTCCTCCTGTACTTCTTTCTTCCTCTTCTCTTTATCACTGGCGTCTTCTGTTTTCTTTTTCTGAATTAAGCAGCTCTGGTATCTTGCGTGAGCATGCCTGCAAGATACCAGAAGTTCCTTTGTTACAGAGTCTTCTATAGGACCATCTTGATTCTTGATACCATCATATGCCATGCGATAGGAAATTACGGTTTGACCTTGCATATTGTTGCTTAAGATGTCTTTATTATCAGAGAACCCTCTTTCAACACATGACTGACCATGGGAAAGTATAAGCAACATTTTGAAAATTTCCCACAATTTGGAATACTCTGGCTTCTCTCCAATGCATCCATACAAGAAAGAGTCAAGACCTTGGTCTGAGTTGTAGGCAACAAATTCATCTTTGTGGTACTTCTGCACCTCTGGTTCCCAAGCTTCCTCTGATTTCTCTTCCTTATTTGGAAGAAGGCATTCACAATGAAAGCCACTGACTGAAAAACCCGGCATTTGAACGCATAACTCGATCGACTTAAACTTCTTTTTTTCCGAATGAAGATGTCTTCATAAACTTAACAAACCTGAAAACAAAATTCCCTGACTTTTCACTGACTTTGACAAGAACTGAGATTTTCCCTGACCTTTTGCAAAATTCCCTGACTTTTCCCTGACCTTGAAAAATTTTTGAATTTCCCTGACTTTTCCCTGACCGTGGCAACCCTGATATATGATCAAATATGGTCTTTCGTGTTCGATATATTACGTTAAGGTTCGCAAGAACTTGAAAAAGCTTTGGAACACTCGCAAGTAGCATCATGTTTTCCCAGCATTCCTCATTCTCCCAAACTTCCACTCATGTTTCTATACACTGTAACTCAATAGAAATACAATCTGATAGGCTAACATGTTTTCAAATTTTTTCTTATAAACATGTATATTTCATTATTCAATATTAAAAATGATAGACCAAAGGATATTAAATTTCAAGTGCAATGCAATGTTTCATCCTTAATGCAAAAGTTGACAAAAAAAAAAACCATACTTACTGTTTAGAGGTGGTTAGGTCAAAGTAAGATGTGACGAGCCCAAGGGGTTTAAGCCCAGTCAAGTAACACTCCATGGCTTGAACAGGAATGTTTTGGAACATCACTGGCACTTCTCTGATCCTAGTAGAATATAAAAGTGTAGGAACAGCAGAGTTTCATGCATATTCTTGTGACTCTACTAAAGTCGCTCAGATTTTATGGGTCATGTTTTAGGACAGTTAGTTCTTGCTGTATGCTCTAAGGGCTTTCCTTGAGGTGTTAAAGTTTATCCCCCTTCTCAGGACATACTGTACAATGTACAAATGGAGCACATGTACATGTACAATGTATGTAATTGTGTAGCCATGTCAACATGGCTGTCCTCTCTAATAATATTATTAGTGTAATTGATCAACTATATGTGTACAGTTGAACCCCACTATATCGAACTGGTTAATTCGAAGTCCCTGCTATTTCGAATGAAGATCCAATTCGCTTGGATTTACCCTTATGTTTTCAGTCATTTACTATCAGCTATTTCGAACTTGGTTATTTCGGATTCCCCACTATTTCAAACTCATCGTTCTTTCCCTACACCTTAAATCAACCCCATTATTTTGAAATAGTCAAAAACAGAGTACAAGAAGAAACTTCCAAGCCATCAACAAAGAGTGAGGTCCGTCAAACAATCAAGACTCTCTCACCTACAGTTTGTTTGCTGTTGAGGGAATCGAGACTCGACAGCAAACAAGCCAGTAGTCATTCATGATCGATAAAAGAATTAATTTAGAAAAAAACAAAAAACAACAGGACATTCAAGACTCTTCAATGCAACAGCATCTGCTGACTTATCCGACATATAATTACTGTATTTTTATTTTATCAGTGTCTTTCTTCATACTGTACTGTATTTTATTACGAATTTTATGCTTCCCCGGTTATTTCAAAACCCCGCTATTTCGAACTTTTTTTCCATTTCCCTTGGGACTTCCAAATAGCAGGGTTCAAATGTATTTAGTTCATGAATATTCTCACACACCTCTGGGAGCCATTGTCAAGGTGACCGCCGCCAACTGACTCTTTTATTTCTCAAACCAATACAGCCTAACATTATACGTAATGTAGGCAAAATATAATAGTATTAAACACCAGTTATCAGCTTAGTACAACTCTATGCTGACAGTCTTCATAACGAATAACTAACCAACAGAACCTGTTATCAACTCAAATGAAGGGCTGGGTTGGAACTGGGGCTCCGAAATATACGTCTACAATGGTAGACAGCAAAAAAGCAACTGACAAACAACACTGAACACGTGACTCAAAAAACAAACCCTCGGGCCCAGGCCCCAGAGGTGTGTGAGAAATCATTTTCCACTTATTTCGTTCCTCAGCCAATAGCAAATACAACTTATCAAATATGCCATTTTCATAGTCTCAGACTGTAGGACGGCAAATAGCTTGCAAATGAGGCTAATGAAGGGAGTCCTCTCACATGTGTAGTTCCTGAAAATATCCATACCCTCCCCCCCCCCCCCACGGAAGGTTGTTGGAAATTCTGAAGGGGAGGGGGAGTCAGAGGCTAAAATTTCCCAGGGTGGTGGGGGCTCAAGTCTAGGTTTTTTCCAGAGGGTGGCGAACAGTTCGTAACGAACGAAATAATACTTACATAAATCATTTTAACAATTGAAAAAGGAATAGAAATACATAAATCACTTCTCCATTTACTTGAGCTTAAATGTGTCTTGGCAATCATGTTTGTGTTTTAGCTGCGATTTTCCTGCTATATCCCCAGAAGAATGATTTTTTTTTCCAGAAAATACTTCATTTTATTAGACCTACACATCACAACCAAATATTACAATACGAAAACGCTAACTAAGTTACAAAACATAAATTAAAGCAAAATACAAAATATAACACTAACAATATATTCCTGATTACACTACACTATCACTAACAATCCATGTTACATTGCAATATTTTGTATTTACATTACATTTTAACAACTAAGCTGAAACTAACTAAATTGAAAATTCGCCCATTTCACCCTCAAAAATTCCATCTTTTTATTGATGCGTCCAATATAATTTTGTTTC
Source organism: Platygyra sinensis (assembly GCA_019787425.1). NCBI lineage: Eukaryota > Metazoa > Cnidaria > Anthozoa > Scleractinia > Merulinidae > Platygyra > Platygyra sinensis. The sequence goes on along the minus strand of JAHPZR010056131.1, from coordinate 77,216 downwards.
ATATTTAATTAAAATTTTAGCTTTAAAACCATTGATGTTTGGATGAATCTGGTTTCTTCTACAATCCCACAAATAGATTCTTGCAACAAGAAGAAAATAGTTAAGCAAGGGGCAAGATCTTGAAAGCACACCAACTATAACGTCTTGCTGAGTAAGATTAATTGTCTTTTGAGTACCAGAGAACCAAAACAATTCAAAATCTCCCCAGAAAGCTTTAGAATAGGAGCAACTATATAAGAGATGATTCAACTTTTCTGGATACGATTTGCAGAAAGTACATAGGTCATGTTGGCTATAACCTATTTTATAAAGTTTGGAATTTGTATACAAGATAGAGTTAAGTAGTTCGTATTGAAATGCTCTCACATAAGGTTCTAGAGTAACTTTATGAGGAAGTATGAATAACTGTTTTAATTGATCAAGCGAAAAGTTAAACTCCTTTTGTAATTTACTAGCTGCACTTGGTAATTGTGCCTTTTTGCTTATCAAAAATGAATAATATTGTTTTGATTTCTTTTCCATTACATCAAAAACCTGATTATCAATAGCCAAGATGGGGGACATAGTTGATGGAGTGGCAGTGATTATATTATTTCTTAGATAGTTTGGTACCGAATAGCGAAGCCCAGTCCACACGTCTAAAAAATTTGTTTTTCGAATCTTTTTCCTGATTACATCAAAGGACTCAGTATCGTTCAAGTTAAATAACAGATTACTTACATAAAAAGAGTCGGAGTCGAAATAATTTTTATAAAAGACCGGAGAGCCATTCACGCGAATTTCTTTATTGTTCCAAATTATAGTCCTTATTTGAGGCGAAGTCTTCACGAAAATCAGACCACCACTGCAAAAGTTCAGTATAGAATTGAGAATGGATTGAGAAGTCTTTAATATCGAAATTACTGTTAAATAGGAAAAGTCCTCCATATTTCGCTAGAAGATGGCACAGATAGCTTTTCCAGGTTCCTCTATTTGAACTAAAAATTCTCTTTAACCAAGCTAGCCTTAAATATTTGATCATGCATTCAAGATCAACCATTTTTAAACCCCCATTCTCATATTCATTTATGGTTGACAATCTAGTAACCTTGTCAGTACTTTTCCACAAAAATTTATAGAGAATTCGATTTAATTCAATCGTTTCATCGTTTCCTGGCGCTTTGTTATTTTGAAAAGTTTCAAGAATTAATTCACATTCATTCAAGAGAATTTTACCCTCGCATGACCGTTTTTCTTCTTCTGAAAGTTTGGGAATATTTAAATTATTTAAGAATGATTTGGCAGCATTTCTATTATCTGTCTCATTCCTGACACTCGTGTATAAGTTCTGATAGAAAAGCTTTTGTTCAGATAGAAGAATGATGGTCTCTTGTATATGAAATGGAACCGATACAAAATGGCCGACGGAAAAAATTGATCTCCATATCCTTTTCTTGCACTCTCAACCTTCCGAAGTGTACATTTGTATAGTCTATAGATAGACTGTAGTTACAGTTAGGGTTTTTGTGGCATGATTTAGACTTATGCACTCGAGCAAATTATGCATTTAAACTATGCAGCAACAAACAAATTTAGCCATATTTTAAATTAATTAATGTTGCTAGAAGAAATCAAACATTGTAAAGATTTTTTTCCAGATCAGTAAAAGGATAAATCTTAAATAACATAGCAAAGAAATAAAGCAAATTGATTTTACCTCTGTGAGCCATCAATTTTCCACATACAAAATGACTTTTATATCATAGGTACTGAGATTTTACCCACGGAAATCGTAGTGAATAAAATTCATACTGATTCTAAATGTAGCCAATCAGGAGCCCGAACAACAAAATTTCATTGTGAAAAATTATCATTTGTCCAATCAGCTATGCGAACAACAAAATTTCACTAATGATGAATGAACATACTGAAGAAAACGTCATACGAGAGCCATTGCACAAAACTCGCACACTTTGAAAAATGGCAGAAGGAAGGTTTGTTTGTTTGCTCAGTTGAAGAATTTATTTTGAGAGCAAGAAAAGAAAAACTATCACTCAAAAAACTAAACGAGATGTAAGATTGCTTGGAAGATTTTTGAAACCGAAGGTCAAAGACTGGGGGGGTGGGGGGGGGGTCTTCACAAACCCCTCTGGAATGGAAATTCCGAGTGGATGGGGGGTGAAAACAAAAAAAATTCCGTGGGGGGAGTATGGATATTTTCTGGAACTATACAATGCAAAGGACATTTATAAATCTCATTTTACTGATATTCCCCGCATGAGCCTCTGACACTGCAAGCTATCCCATTCCAGTAATGAGAATGTGAATATGGCCTACATGTATTATAGACTGCGAGCAGTCTCTCTTTTCCTTGAAAATCTATGGGAAAGAACACAAAACAAGTAAGTGTGAGAATATGACTGACCGTGATGTGTGAGCGGCAATGCCGCGAGCTGCTAGTAGCGTGGGCATTGGGAGACGAGGGAAAAGAGAGACTGCACTGGTTTTGTACAATGATTTGGATGCTACTTTGACAGGTACAACCACTGTAACATCAATGACACCTCCGCCCTGATTTCTTGAAGCTATATCTGGTAAGATATGATGAATGGTTTGACAAATTGCAGCTAAAACCACAAAAATGACCTCTCAAAAATGTTCATACTGCTCGGTCAAATTGCTATACTCTTAGGGCGCATTCGTTTGGGATATTCCGGAATAAGAATATATTCCGGAATATTTTCCGGAATATATTCCGGCTATTCTGCTCCTGGGAGCAGAATAGCCAGAATGGAAATCCAGGTATTCCGGAATGAGAATAGCTCCCAAACAAACGCTTACTCACGTTATTCCAATTATTCTTATTCCGGATTGATCCCAAACGAACGCGCCCTTAATTAGGGTCCTCCTATTACCACTGTCTTTTAAAAACAAATACGAAGCATATAGAGCGGCAAATGTCACGAACTGTCGGAGTCACACCGTAGGAGACAGACACTATAACAGAGCTTTGGCGTGCATTGCATGTCACTCACATTGTATAAAGGTTACTGACAGATGTGTGATGTGCTCCCACATCACGCTCGCATACTTACTTGTTTTGCATTCTTTCTCACAGATTTTCAAGAAAAGAGAGACTGTTCGCAGTCTACATGTATTACAACGTATTGATGAATTAAATTTAAACCATACAATATACATATACACATGTACATTTGCTTATTGAAATAACTGAATATGTTTTACTACTTTTTTAGTTTGAGATGGCTCCAGAATTGTCAAAGACTGTGACACAGTGAAATCTTTGACCTTGAACTTATTGATTTTTTTATTAAAAACTTGGCAGTGAGCTTGAAGATGTTCCTTACCAGCAGCATGGAACCAGCGTACTTTCGGCTAAATCCACAAGGAACACACTGTTAAAAAGTCCACAGTAAAATTAAACAACTTAAAGTTATAAAAATAAATAATAAAAATAAATAAAATAACAGCATATCACTCTACACTTGCAAATGTACTACTAGAAGTACAGTACTTTCACTCGCAAGAACATGTACATGTACACGTACATGTAAACATTAAATATCACACATAAGGTGTATATCACCTGCCAGAGGTTACACAAAGGATCTTTCAGTACAAATGAAGCAAATGTTTCTACAAAGATAAGTCAGTGTATTATTTCAAAGATATTTAGCAATTATTGAATGAGGCGAAGTAGGATATGAAGAATTCTGCAGATCAAGGAGGGTGTTATCCACAGAGGCCGAAGGCCGAGGTGGATAACACTCTCCGAGATCTGCAGAATTCTTCATATCCTACGAAAGCCGAATTCAATAATTGCTTTATTATTCATTCAAAATATTTCCCCGTTCTTAAAGGAGTTTCGCCATTTCGCTCTTTGTTTTTCCGCTCACCAAAAATAACAATCTCGTCCCCAGGTTTTCTCGGTCAACGGTTCAATAATTTTCAGCGGGCTGCACTTTTGACGTCATTGGTTCAATAATTTTCAGCGGGCTGCACTTTTGACGTCATTGATGCAATATGACGAAGATTCTTTCCAAATTTGGTGAACAGCAGCTGGTTATGGTGAATTACGCGTGTGGTTTTAACCAATCAGAAACGGGGAAATATTTTGAATGAATAATAATAATATTAATATTATACACTGTACCTAGCCTGTGGTCCACTTAACGTCTGTAGCACATTTTGCACTCTTGCTCTGTACCAGCAACTATCAGACGTTCTCCTTACAACACACATCTACATATTACAGATTAGAAAGAGAGAAAAAAAAATTAAGAATACAAAATTGTGCTCTTCACTTTTCCTCAGGGTGGATCCAGGATACTTTAAAGGGGTGGCTACTGACATGCACCCAAAATGTTGCAATATGAAATTTGGAATCCAAATTGAAAACTGTTGCTACATGTAACACCAGATAATACATGTATTAATGATAGCAATAAAATTACAATAAGATACAATGTACTGTACCTTTCCACAGTGTTCGTCTAAATGTCTGCCATAATATTCACTACATGTACATAAATTATATATCTTTTTCATTTCATTTTTGCTTCTCCAAAAAGGCGGGGGGGGGGGGGGGGGAATGGCTAGCCAACCAATCCACTCTCCCCTACAGTATATCGGCCCTGGTTTCATGTGTCCCATGAGAGGGTGTCAAAACTGAGGAGGATTTAAATTATCAACTGGTTGTGTTTATTTTATTCCAGT